>VYXB01004472.1:742936-948508 GCA_013397135.1 Pachyramphus minor | reverse complement strand
AAGCTCAGCAGCCTCTGCAAAGCAGGATGTTAAACGCTGCAGAGCCACTTCTGTGTGAGCAACAAGGGCAGCATCGTCAGCATAAAGCAGCTCACGGACGAGATGGTTTAGGGTCTTGGTGTGGGCCTTCAGTCGCCTCAGGTTGAATATCGTACCTACCGTCAGTAAGATAGCGAATGTAGATCCCACTTTCTTCATCAAGATCTGCAGTGGCCCTTTGGAGCATCATACTGAAGAAGAGCGTGAATAGAGTTGGTGCAAGAACACAGCCTTGTTTCACACCATTAGCTATTTGAAATGGCTCAGAGAGTGCATTCCATATCTGACTTGGCCACGTTGGTCCTCATGGAGCAGGATGATCATTTTAAGAAACTGGGGGGGACATCCTAAACGTTCCAGAATCTGCCATAGACCTTTTCCGCTCACGGTATCAAAAGCTTTGGTGAGATCAACAAAGGTTACATAAAGTGCTCTGTTCTGTTCCCTGCACTTCTCTTGCAGTTGTCTCAGTGTGAATACCATGTCAGTGGTACTCCTATTGGCTCTGAAACAACATTGGCTTTGAGGTAGAAGTTCTTCTGCAGGTATTAACCTGTTAGATATAAACTTTAGAATGTTTGTATTTAATATAGTCTGTTATTCATTTTTCCCAGGTAATATTAATACGCAGTTGAAGTTACAGCAATAAAAATCAGGTTTGTTTTTCTCAAATAATTTTAGTTTATTAGGATTCATTATGGCTCAGGTCAAGGACTTGAATATAGGGATAAAAAATGAGTATCATAAACAGATATAAAAAGGAATTTTTTTTCATAAGTCTCTTAGAGACAAGACGTATACACCAAAAAACAGCTGAAAAAACCCAAGCCCGGTCCCTAAATTTTCTGAACCTTTATTTATCAGGCCATGCATAAGTACATTATTAAGACTCTTGGAGTCTTTTCTCTATGAAAATCATGCAATTATTTACCTTTCACAAATTTGTGCATATGATTAAAGCTATACTCAGACGAATCAGGTAGTATATTTATTTTGACCCAGTTAGCTGTTATCTTTAGAAAATAAACATCTTTTTATTTGAATCTGAAATATTTAGAGTTTGCTCAGCTGTTTTCTCAATGTCAGTTTTTTCCTACCATTCAAATAGATCCAGGATGACTGGAGACAAATGTATCTGTGAATGGAATTTGCCACTTTCCATTTTCAGCACCAATTACTTTATTAAATATGAAGAAAGAAACCACTAACTTTTGTCCCTCCTGCACCTTTGTGGGTTTTTTTGATCATTAGTGTGCTTCTACAAGCAGGACAGGCAAGCAGCTGTAGTAGTTTCCTTGGATTTAAAATGCTCTTTTTTAAAATTGGATTGTTCACTCCTATAATATTTAGAGCTATAGTGCAGTGGTTTTATTATTGAAGGGGGGGATGGGGGGGGGAGGGTCTGTTAATCAAGATGTGACTAGGCAAAAACATGAGATATGGAATAAATTACAACAAAAATCCCCCTAAGTCTGGGACTGGTACAAAGAAGAACAAAGCTCAGCAGAACTAACACAACCCAGAAAAGCTCAGAAACCACGGGCTCAGCTTTGGTACTGAACAGAAAAATCAGCTCCAAAAGAATCCTGCATTGGTATAAAAATGTCATAGCAACAGCAAGGGCCTTAAATATTAGTACACATAACTGTAATTCCATTCAATTCTACATGCCAGTATACGTCTGCAAAATCTGACTGGAATTAACACTAGCAGGATTAAAATGGATTAATCATATTTTTTTTCCATGCAGCATCAGGCCTATAGTATTGCCCTTGAAAGCCTCTTGTACCTTATTTTTTGAAACACACACACACACAAAAGCAAAGCCATATAAGAGCAAAAACCCTTTATGAAGCCTGAGAAAGTTACCTTAAAATAAACAAACGCAAAAATCTTTTCCATAAAGCTCTGAATCAACTGCAGAACTACTGGATTTCAGAGACAGCTCAGTGTTGCAACATTTAGGCAGTTATTTAAACCCTAACAGTGTGTCATTCAAATGGCCTTGAGGAGAAATGTTACGCTGTTTAATAGACGGTGTCATCTCATTCCAGTGCTATCACTTTTTGTGTCTATTAAGCTGCCTGATGCTGTGTGAACACTCACAGGCAGTCAAGTATTTTGTTTACTGGCAGGGCAAACAACAGCCGGGCAAAAAGTCTGGCTGTGCTGCTTGTCTAAGGAGAAATGACCTTCACCTGCTGGGCACATGCAGGAAGGGAAGGGGCCAGGCACTGATGTTGCTGCTACAGAGCCAGTGTGGTGTAGTGTTCCATGGTACAGAGATCTGCCTCCAACCCACGGAGGAGACTGCAGGTATCTGTCACAGGTAACTGGACTTCTGTGTCACAGGCCATTAACAGTCTGGGATGGATTGGAGAGGTTCACAGGAACCTCATTAATATATTAGTGGTTTTCTGAGATATTGAGCTCCTCTGAATATCCTCAGAGCTGCCAGGTTTCCATCAGCATCCATTACTTACACTGCAAACTTCGTGTTCATTTATATTTCCTTAAAGTAACCAACAGTCCACATCACATCAGCACTTTGTTTCCTATCCTCAACTCTCCCATCAGCTTGTTAATGAGAAATGCACACTACTTATCACCTAGCTCACACTTCTCCAAGAGTGGGTTTTTCCTCTCTTTCTATCCAAACCGGGTCAGAGTTGGCTGCTGTCATGCGGCTCTGAGGCTTCTCTGGATGTAAAGGTCTTTAGTTTATGTAGGCTGCACAACCCATCTCCCTCAGGTGAAAACACACTTTTCAACAATGGTCTACATACAGGTGCACTTTGCACTGCTGTGGTTTGGAACCAACAGCTTACAGATGGATTGAAAAGATACCAACGAATGTATTTAAGTATTTTCCTACATATATACAATAAACCACTTTTGCATTTTTTTGTGTCATTGGTATTTAATAATACATCTGGATCTGTTTTGTGAGTGTGTCTTAAGAAAGTCCATCATTTCAGACTAATATGTTAAAGTAGTACACACTCCTTAAGAGACAAGGTTATGGCTCTTTAACACTGAAATGACTATGAAGTGCTGAAATGGATGAGATCATTGCTTTATCCTTTCCAGGCATTGTGATCTTGAAAGGCTGGAGTACATGATGGAAAAATAAAATTATAATTCAAATAGACTCTGGGCCAATTTTTTTTTTTTAAGTACCTATCTAAAATAAAACATTTGATCACCTATGTATTTAAAAACAGAGCAGCTCCTACAAAAGCAACAATAAGCTCCAGAATTAATATTAATACATTAAACTGAATTAGTCACTTTGAGCTCATTTGCATGATCTGTAGAAGAGGAGTAAACAGAGAGATCCCATTTGTTTGAGTAAGAGAAAAAAGAAAGGTCAGTGTTCTGACCCACAATTTAGGAAATTATTCCATTCCTAAGGTAATCAGTCTGTCATCCAAATAATTCCCTCTTCGCTCATTACAAGAAATTGTAATAAAAGCCAAGTTGACTGTCTAAAGTTGCTATGGCATTTAGATATACAACAATTTGGCCCATGACCTTCAGTAGTTAAGTTCCCAAGTCTTCAAGAGCGCAAGTTTTTCTCATACGCAGTTTTCCCAAGAATGTTGCTCAAATCTCTCATTTAGAGAGTGAACAGTAGTTATGCATAATGGAAAGTATCTCTACTACAGTCCAAATTCACCCCAAAACTGCTAAACTATCACTGTGGTGAGCTATCACAATATCTTCCCCACGTTAAGTAGAAAATCTCTGCTCATAAAGAAAATGTTTATATTAATTTTTCAATTTCAGAGAAAGTTAGAGGTTTTCTAACACAGGAAAAGAGGAGCCTATATCCTGATACTGTATGTTAAGCAATATTACGTCATTTAGGGACACATTTACCTTTGTTCCTCTCCATGCTGCATGTCAAAAATATCACAGGTTCAGGTTGGTGAGTTTAAGATGGACAAGGACACAAAGACCCAACAAAAGCCAAAAAAAATCTTTCATATCCACCACAACAGGCAAACAAAGATGACATCTGCATTGGGATGTTACCTAGGTTTGTTACCTAGGTTGGTCTCAGTGAGTTCATACATGAGTTCCCACCTTGTTCTCGTGTGCATCACAATGCTAAGTAACAATAACCCATCACCTACACCTGCTTTGGAGGAAGCTGTGAGAGATTCTACCATTGTCATCATACATTTCCCACTTTTTTGGGAACACAAGCAAGTTGTTCACTGTCTTTATCATGGAGTTTTCAACAAAACTAGAGTATTTGTCACATGTTAAAAGGATCCTAATTTAGGATACGTAATTGATTAAAAGGCAACGCTGATTCATTCAATTATGTTAAACAAGATAAGCACATGAATTTACATAATCATATCACGTTGCTAGATCAGATTGAACAGGATTTAAATGATCAATTAGGATGTATATCTTGATACAGAAGTGTCTTGGCTAATGTAAGTGGCAAAGGGGTACTCTTATAATATCCCCCCTTTTTTACTGTGAAAAGACATAGCTCTGCCTTTTCTGAAAATAACTAATCACACTGATATTGCTTCAGAGAAAATACCATTTACAAGGTTACATGTTCTCTCTAAATTACTTATTGTTTGTATGCATTTTATTCTGTTTTTTACTTGAAAATTTCAGATTAATTGATATTGCCTTTGAGGCAAAAAAAAAAAATCAAGTAATAACTCACAGAGTCAAAGGTCTAAACACAGAGCAAATAATGCTATCTGTGCACATGACAGATGGCTGAAGAAGTTTAGAAATGAAATAAACATCAATGAACCAAAAGCAGGGATAACAGTAAGGGCAGAAGTGTGGAAGCAGAGGACCCTGCCTTCCTCTCTGTCAGCTCCCAACCAGCTCAGGATCAGCATGAGTCAGCCAACCTTCCTGGATTTGACAGGCTCCGCACTTACCCACGGCTGCTCAAAACTGTAGGTACGTCTCCTGTCCTCCACATCCTCGTCTTGCTTTGCTTGCTGAAACTCTTGTCTCAGGCGCTGTATCCGGTCGTGATTGTTGGGGGTTGACCTGTTGCTGAAAGAGGGAGGATGGAAATGATCAATACACTTGGGAACAGCCACCTGTGACTGAGACTGCTTAGCACAGGACTGCTAATACAGCACAGGACTACAGACTCAGAGATAATTTGCAAGCATTTAGTCCGAAGATCTTTAGTTTCTAAAAGATTATTAATGCTGTTTGACTTATAAAGAAACTTCCGATGTTGTAAGGATAAGACAAATGAGGATATTTCTAAAAATCACCCAAAGGTCTGGGTATCTCTTTAATATATATCACTCCTAGAAATGAAGAGGAATAGATGCACTAGTGTCAGACTTAACACAAAGGGAAATTAAAAGTCCTAGTGATCTCTGTTACTGAATAAACATGAAAGATGCTTTCCCCCAATCAATAAACTGTAGGTAGTACTGTCAGATCTTTATTCACATCAAATTAATTACAATGTCTGAAGGCTCTACCTATATAAAATTTGGTTATTTTCCCCAATCAATAAGAGCCTGTCATCCCTTAGTTCTGTTTTTAACAAGTCTTTTAAATTGATCAGTCTGAAACCTTTAAAAAGCTCGGGGGCCATAGAAAGCAATCCATTTGACAGTGCCCTAAGCACAAATGCATCTGGGCAGCAGAGGAGTGTTGGCCTCAGCCCCACAGACACTGGTGGGCTGAGGAGGGCTCACACCCTGAGGTACCACTACAAACCAGCACACTCAGAACCTTGAAAACTTCAAAACCATCAAGTTTCCCACAATGCCTGGTAGTCTACTCTTGACAGCATAGGTGTATGTGAAATCACAATGAAATATGCACAGGAATGGCTTATTTCAGGGAGCATGGGGGAAATGGATATTTATTAATTTCATTGACATTTCTCCAGCTGTGCAGCTCCCACCTGACCTCTACAACCCCACTGTATTTCAAACATGTTAATGTGGGAAACACAGGAAACCTGACGAACAAATATGTTATATCAAGACTAACCAGAAGCATTATAATCTTTTATTATGGACTTCTTGTGCCCTGCATTTCATTGTTTATTTCAAAAGAGCTGATGAAGAATGGAGAGCTATTACTTTGTTTCAAAAGAGAAGTCTGTAGAGAGACAATGGAAAGCAATCCCATAGATTTCTGTTCTTGGACACAGGGTACAATAAAACACAGTGAATTTATATCCCATGTCTTCTCTCATATGAAAAGAGACAATTCTATCTACATTTGTGGCTTTTTTCGGTGTCTCTTGGGACTGGTAGGTACAGTGGATTGGAGGCTGTAGGTGTTTGAGACGTTACCTCCCACTCTTTTCAGTGCCATTAAATAGAGTTTATCAGTGCTTGGTTGGCCAGACAGAAAAACTAGTATGGTTCTAGCAAAGGCTAAGTTTTAAATAGGTTTGGGTTGATTTTTTTTTTTTTTTCCTGACACCAAAGGCAAAGAAAAGGAAGGAATGTAGAGAAGTATTTATTTTCATGCTTTCCCCCCACCCCCCAAAAATGGGAACTTTAAGAAATGCTTTATTTGTAGGGTAAGTCAACTTCTACATGCAAATTACCCTTTTGAAAAGTACAATTAAAAGAAAGCTTTATTTAGAACAGGTAGAAATGGAACACTGGTATTTTCAAAATTTCCACATCATTGTAGATGTGTTGCTAATTTTATTTCCTTAATTCAACTTAATTTTGTGAAAGAGCTTATCTCCATTTACAGTTTTATACTATGTAAATTTATTCCTTATTGTCAAATTCTGCCCAGTGTTAGTATGCAGCCCCTTGGGTTTTTTCCCCATGCATTGCTATACACTGCACATTGTAAATGGATTCATCAAAATCCAGTACATGACATACAAACTGCTTTTAAATGGTCTGTTGATTTTTAAAATGGGTATTGTTAATCCAACAAACAAGTAGTCCAATGCTTTCCACACAGACAAGTGTTTTCTGCATGATAAATTGCACTTAAATGTAGCAAAATGCAGTAAGTATTAGTATTTCAGGTATAATACACTTGAAAGAGAAATGCTGTTGAATTTCAGTGCAAAAATTACTAGAAAAGCGACATACATGGACACCTTGAAGTAGTCAAGATGATGGGCAAATAATCCACCTTCCATAATCAAGATTGTTTCAAACTCTAAGGGATTACAATGCAAAAGTGACACTGAAGCAAGCTATGCCATGGTAAACTGAAGGTATACCCCCAAAGTACTGCACTAATCTGATGCATTATACAGAACAGACATACTGTACCAGCCCCAAAATGGGCTGCTGGAAGGGTTATTACAGATACAAGGACTTCTGCCCATTTTGTGATAGATATTCAATGAAACAATTACATCAACAGAGGAAAAGCAAGCAAATGCAGTGTCCACGCCATGAAGCCAAATGTACATCTTTTCCTGAACAGCAAAGGCATGAATTTGTCACTTTTTACACTGCAGAGATGGACTAACAAAGGACAAAGGAGGATCCTGGGATTTATGATTAACTTGTCTCCAGACCTAAGAAGTTATCCAAATAACAAAAAAAAAAAAAAAAGAAAGAAAAAAGAAGTCAAGCTGATTTAAGAAAAGTTATTCTAAGTTATTAAAGGATTGATAATGGCAGAAGAGATAAATCTTTTAACAATATTTCTATTTTATCTGAAAAGCAACAGACATGACCCAAATTTAGAAAATTGCAAAAGATGTGAATTATGAAAAGGACTATTTCACAGAAAAGCAAGAGCAAAATTAGAAAAAGGCACTTCTGTATCCACTCAAAGTTCTTTGTGCTCAAAATGACTAGAAGAAACAGAAAGTGACTTCAAGTCGATCATTTTATAATAAAAAAAAAATTAAATATTTTCATTTAGAAGAGGAAAAGGGAAAAGGCAGGCAGCTAAGGAGGAGCTAAGATACTTTTCTTAAAAGATTGTTTGAGGGTTTAGACTATATCTCAGATCAGTGTCCTTTTGCTTCCATTTTCATTTCAGCCTTATTCTGATTCTCTAGGTTAAATTACAGCTGCCCTAACCTTCTCACCAGCAAGGGTTTGTACATCTCTGTCCTGGCCTGCCATGCTGTCTCCTATTTCTTTTCATGCCTCTCTTTATCCAGTTAATTTCATAATCAGTGCTTTTTTGCTATGTTTTTTATGTCTCCCTCTGAACTCCCCCTACACTCAGGGAACACTTGGTACACCCACGTGATATTTCATTCAACTTGCAGTTAGTACTTCCAGAATAAGGGAAATGCGAAGATCATAATCATGACGAGGAACTGCTAGAAACAACATTTTGGAGTCAACAGTGCAAACCTTACTTCATTCCTTTTCAGGTCCTGAGTTGTTCTGTTCTATCTGCAACTCTTTATGGAAGTCACTTCATTATCCCTTCGGACAGAGCTAAACAAATTATATCCAGTGAGAAGTGTCCTTAGCCAGTCTAAAGCAAAATGAATTTTGACTTATTGGATGAGTTGACCCAAGAGAGGCAGGTTCATATCAACAGACTACTCCAGGTATTCCTGCTGCTTAAATTCCCTTTTGCAGATGTATGGTGCAAGTCCTCAAAAGTTCAGTTTAAATGTACCACATTTTGTTTGAGTCTTCTCTTCAAATGAACCAAAAATCTGAAGGTAGATCCACCTCAAATAATTCAGGACTACTAGCAAGAAGAAAGGAATTTAACCTGAAATCCATCCAGAGTCTATTGAAGATTTGACCTATGCTAGCATTAAACTTTTTAGCAAGACTGGAATTACAACTCTACAGCAACCACAGCTTGCCCAGACAGCCCTTCCCTATGCTTACTTAATAACAGAATGCCTGTGAATTTATGGAAGACAATTAGCACCTCCTAGCATCGGGTGCCAGTGATGCTCTTCTATCAAAGTGCTCACAATATTACATGTTCCTAAAAGAAATAAAAATCAAGGAAAGGCTTTTAGGGCCAAAGTCTACTTGGGTTGCAAAGCGGCTGGGCTTTCTTTTGTCACAGCTCTACTTGGCACCCCATTGCCTTCCATCTGCAGATGGCACTTTTCACAATCAGTTATTTTGTGAGTGCTGCTTTAAAACACACCACCACCAGCATGGGCTAAAAATGCAATTGTAAGCAAGGCTTAGATAGGCCAGAGCTGTCACATATTTCCAGAAACAGGCAGTTGCAGCAATGGCCATCAGAGTCTCAGATCATTAAGCAATGTCTTAGTGTGATGTCATGCACTGATGTGCAGAGTTGTATTCCTTTCAAAACAGACAGATTTTCAGTATGATAAAGTAGATACAAACACGCTATGGAACAGGGATGAGTAAAGCTTTGGAAAAAAAATTATTGGCCTGAAAAAGCATGAAAAAGTGTCTTAACAACATCACTAGGCAGTTGCAACATGACTAGAATAACCGAAAGGTTAGTAAATAAACAAGAGTTCTTTACACCTTGAAATCTTTTATCACATGTTTGAGCTGCCAGGACATCACTGTCCTGACTAGCTGCTTAGATCTCTGGATAGCAGTTATAAAACACAGATGGGTTCTTATTTGTTTCAAGCTGGCAAATAACTCTCACCCATTTCTATAATATAAATTCCTTTTCATTTGGCCAGATTACTTGTGTCATTAAAAATCAAGAGCTGGATTTGAATCTACCTCTATATTTACACATAAGAAGAGTTTATTTCTATTCTGCTGAGGACTGACTATGTCCTCACTCTGGTGGCCATACTGTAGTTAGCAGCACATATCCTCACCAAAGTTCAGAACTAATTGAGCCTCTACAAAATTGGCCCCTTTCTTCAATGCTTGAGCAGGATGAAACAGTCCAACAGAAAGCAGAGTGGTGATAATCAAATATAAAAACTTCTGCTACATTTACTGAAACTCGAGCACCCTCTCACCACAGCATTTAAGCCCAAGCAGATGGATTTGTCTGTTTCAGATGGCCCTTGAGGGTGAATAAGCAGAAACTGTCAAGTTGTTTCAAAAAGTCATGGACATGAAACAAAATGAAAGTATGCCCTTTACCAGCCTCAAAGTTATCACCATATTCCAACACACAGTCTGCTGGTTTGTTCACTTTAAACAGATTTGTTAATCATCAGTGACACAGATGACTGTGCCCACACACGGGGGGCCGATGAGGGCTGAGCAGCAACAGAGTTTGCACTATCTCCTTCCTGCCACGAGCTTGCCAGAGCACATTGGTCTTTTCCTATTATTTTGTTCTATGGTTTATTTTTTGACATCTAAATACCACTCCTCAAGCTTAAATTAGTGTAACCAATTTGGCTGGTCCTCTCCTTCCAGTGGGCCCCACATATGGTCCTTCTCGGAGACATGAGGGAATAGATTTTTCATGAACACATGGATATTAACACATATAGACATGGTACACAAACAGGAGCAGCCATGGGTGGTGGGCGCTGTATAAAAGAGCTGTTGCATGATTACGGAATTACTATAGTCAGTCTGAGAAAAAAATGAGCTGAGCAACAGATCAAATTTGTTAGACTACAAATGTGGTTGTATCATGGTTGCATCCTGGAAAGAGGCATAGAAAGGCTTATACCACACTACTTTTGTTTTTCTTAAGTGTCAAAGAATTTATTGAGAATAAGGCATAAAAAGGTAGGGGAGAGGTGTTAAAAAACCAAAAAAATGTATCAATTACAAAACTCCAAATAAAAATAGCTTCTCTGCACAAGCTTCATTAAGTTTTATCAGCTAGTATCTTGAGTTTTTACACTCAAACCACAGGTCATAAATTCACAGTAAATCCCCCATATGTTCACCAAACACCTGAATTCAATTTCTCTTCTAGTTGTAAGAAATGGAATGTGCTGCTCAAATTAATTATGCATGCAAAGTTACTTTCTAACAAGGGCAGCTTCTTGCATGCTGAAGGGTATACATCCTATCTGAATTTTTTTCCCCCAGATCTCTCTCAATCTTGGCTTATTTCTAGTGTTCACAAGGTTATAAAAATCATCCTCTCTTGCCATTTCATATTTGCTAAATGAACACAGGGTATTAGATATCCTTTAAAGTCTACAGATTTTAAAGGCAGTTCAATTCAGGGATTGGCTTAATGTGACAGGCAAGATATAACATGTTACCTGTACACATACCTACACACTTTAGCATAGTAATTCCATCAAAACAGGATTTAAACTTCAGGATTTATGTCAATATGTATGCATGTGAAATCAGCTAATTGGGAATTTTTATGTCATTCCAGTGGTAGTATTCCATTTCACAGTGGTAGTTATCAACTGCAGTTATAAAGAAGTTACACAAGTCCCCAAATGCACTCGTTTTGCTCAGTGAATAAAATTAATTTTCAGATTTTGACATTGTATTTTGATGATAATTTTACACTATTTCAACAGAGTAAACAATTAAAAATGAAGAAGGTACACCTCTCTTCTCTGGGTTAAAAAGGTAGCCTCGAATGCTCTAAACTTAGCACTCACTTCTGATGTGATGGCCATAAACAACGTGAAGAGGTGGAGCTGATGGGGAGGTCACTTCACCACAACAGTCTCTTCAAACTTTCCAGCCTAGATTTCACTCTGAGTCCCTCTGTGGCCCTTCTGTAGCAGGGCCATCATTTTACAACCAGTGAAATCTGAAGAATGCACCCAAGACCCTTTTTATTGCCACCATTACTCTTCCTTATTAGCCTGTCAGAGCCTGCACACCGGAGACAGAAATCCAGTCTTACTTTTCAGTGGAATTCTTCTACCAAAAGGAAAAGTAGAGATTTTAGGAGTGTGCTATAAACATCTGAAAACAGATACTCAGCTACTGGGTTATCACACAGTCTATGTCTTACTTTAGAACTGTTAAATTTTGCAGATATAAGCCGAGCCAATTTTCAGCCACACACAACTTGTTACAGCTGTTGTCATAGGGTATTGCATTTTCTGAGTCAGGGGAAAAAAAAAAAAGAATAATAAGAAAGGAAAAAAGAGAACACCACATGTAACCTAAGAGAAAATACAAAATATCTCACTGTGGATTTCTCATGAAGGTGTTAAAGAAATAGAAGAAGTACACATGGAAAAATTTAATTAATCATGAAAGAAAAAAAAAAGAAAAGGAATAAAATACCAATGATCAAGCAAAGGAGAAATTTTCATTTTTGATTCTAAATTAAATACAAAATTGCTTCAAAGTTAGGTGGGGAAAAATGGGCTCTAACCTGTTAAGAGTCTTCCTATCCTAACTGGAACAGACAATGATGGCTCCAGTGCTGTTAGGTCTGATGAACATCCACAATTAGGCATCACAGGCTATTTTCTGTCAATGTGAGGATTGCCTGCCACAGTCATACAAAGACATTTAACAAAGACCACAGAGAAGAAATCCTCTCCTGGACCTAGCTGGCCATTCCTGTGCCAGCAGAAGGGATCATCTGGAAGATCCCTAGCAGACTTCAGGCCATGTCAGCCTTTGTTTCCGTTTAAGCTAATCCAGCTGCTTTGCTAGAAACTGCTTAGTGAGAGCTCCCTCTGGTCTGCTCTCCGGAGGAGATGGGGCAGAATTCTTCAGCAGAGGGGCAGCAGCGAGCAGCTGGAGGGTAATCACTTCTCAAAGCACAGCAGTGATTTCCAAAAAGGAACATCTGTCTGTAGCCAGCACCACCTGTGAGGTGTGAATGTTGTGACGTAGGTATAACCCAGTTCATTCCAACACACCTTGCACAACTCAGCTTCTGCTCAGCTTTTGCTCTGTGTTGACACTGTATTTTACACCCTAAAATCTGCTTCAGAGCCCAGCTCTAGCCAAAAATGCAGTGGAGAAAAAGCATGTGCCTTTTCATGGGAGGAGTCTAGCAAAATTAAAATAGAGAGAAAAAAGATCCCGACTGCACCATTTGGTTTGAGGGATGCATCAAAAGTGGCATTAAAATTATTCAAATGTTTCAAATTTTCGAATTAGAAAAAAGATTTGGAAAAAAAGAATTATTCAAATAATATGCTGTTACACTATATTTGTAAATGGTGAAATTTAGCAGTGTTACAATGCAAACCCCCACTTCTTCTTTAAAAGTACTTAGGTCTTGCTTAATGCCTTGACATAAGTTATACTGGAAACCCCAAAAACATTTGATGTTGTTTTATTTCTCTATAATGACAGAAAACACTGAGCAAACGGGTACCAGGGTGTGCAACTACAACAAAATAGCAAAACAAAATAGAATGTCTCTGACTCTTGTGAACACTTGCTCTCAATAAAAATGACAATTTGTTTTAAAGTGTTAATTAAACTCCAGTATTAAGCAATACATTGCTAGACAAACACTGATGTATGAACTAAAACATCTCTTTAAAATGCTTGAACATTAAAAAAGATAATACATTACACCAAGTTCACATGCCTTCTACTGTCCTTACCAGCTGCTAAGATAATTATAATACAATTATTCCTATACTTTGACAGAGGGACTGTTGCATTATAAATTTCCAAATAATATTTTGATTGATTTTACATTATATCTTACTCTAACTATAGGCTAATTTCCAAGAACCGAATGAGAAATTGTCCATTAAAAACAAACAAACAGAAATGACTTGGCCTAGGGATACCAAGGCTGGATCAAACCTTGACACAGTTTCCAAAATCTGAAACTTAAGGAGACCCTCTTTGATAGTAACATCAGTAGTACATCAGAAATTCTATATAAAACACAGAGAAATGTGGGATCCTTGTTTTATTTTTCACACTGAATTATTTGCAACCTCTAAATAAAACTTTAAATCTGACCTTACTGTTAAGCATTTCATCATTCAGTGCCTTTGCACATTATGACTCAACCATGAAAAAAACAAAATCAAAGCTAAGACTGATTACTTGAATTGGTGCCTAAATTCACATGACTGTTGCCTTCTTATGAAGTTGATCACTAAGATTTATACTGATTAGCACAAAAACTAATTAAGATTTTTTAATTAAATATTATATGCATATGGAGATTAAAAAAAACAACTCAGTATGATATTTTGCAAAACAACTGATTTCTGGATAAATCCTTTCAGCATTTTATCTCAAAGATGAAGATTTTAATATGTAAAAGTTTTAATCATGCTTTACCACCACACTGTCTTGATTAACTTTAAACCTGAGATTTACCATAAAATTATAGTTATATCCAAAAAAATAATCAATTCCAGGTAAGGAAAGAAAAATCTTTCTCTTTTGGATAATCTTTTATCCAAAAATTCACTTGGTTATTTAGTGAGTTAGCTGGAACTCAACTTTTACTACTTAAGATACTTTCAAGTTATTTCACTTATTTTTCCTCTTGGAAATGTTAAACATGTCTTTTCCCCAGGAATTGTTTTTCAGAGGTACTGCACAGGGTGCTCAGTAATTGCTGAGGGTCGTGCTATGCTTTGAAAAACCAGATTAGAAATCCTAAATTCTAATATTTACTGGTTTTGGGCTGCTTAGTCTCAACCCAACTGCACATTCCAGAAATTCAAATGCATTTATTTCTCTAACTGCAGAAGAAATACAACATTTACTTGTAACACCACTTCAGTAGTTAACCAAGACAATTAGCCTGATAAAGACTATAGAAAAGCTAATTTATTTACCAGGAGAAGGTAAAGCGGGATTTTTCTCAACCAATTTTAATCATTTAAAAGACAGGCATGTAGTTAAAACTACTCATCTAGACCCCTTCTAGGAGAAATACAGAGAAATAAGTTACTCCAGAGGGCAATTCACAGCACCTGTCTTTGGATGCAATTATTCTCGCAGGAGCTCATTACTTTTCTTCATTGGGAAAGAAGAGTAGAGGGAGTAGCTCAGGATAGCTTTAGACAACTGTATTAGGACAGATGAATCCCACTCTAGATGGCTAACTTGGGCTCAAGATACATGAAAAATGAATCATCCTAAGAAAATCTAGTACTAGGAATGCCTGGTAGAAGGTGCTCAACTGACATAGCAGTGTAATCCAACAGTTTAATGTTTCAGCAGAAGAACCACTAGAATGAGACTAAATCACTCAGCTTCTCTGTGTTTGCATTCACAAAAGCACAAATGGGCACTAGCCTTCTTTAACACCCTGTATAAAGTTTATACAACAATCAGTTCTCATTTACTTTACTATAATTCTAAGGGTTCTTTACAGAGTACACTATATTACTGTTTGTAATTCTCCTTTATGGAAATAAAAGCCTAAATTTTTTAGTTTCTGAAGCATACAGAAGTGTATAGCCATGCCTGAGATAAGACAAGGACTGCAACATAACCACTTTTGCGGTTAAGATCTCCTCAGTATGGCTAATTTGTATCTCAACTTTTACATTAGTTCAGCAAACGCTATGCAAATGCTCTAACGTTTTCTTGAGTAACATAGTTGCCATATGTTTTTTAGTAAACTGAAAGAAATGAAACATATATAATAATCCCACTTAGTACATCAAATTCATTTTGCATGATATTGGCATTACATTACAAAGTTACAATAGTATTATTTCGCGTTGTTATTCTTGTAGTCTCAGGCTGATAACGTTTCATTTTGACACCATAATGGTGTCTCTGGGGATTTTGATGACAATGTGTTTTGACATCATGTTAAAATATATCCAAACTGATATCACTTTATTTTGTCATCATTACCTACTTTCATTTGTATTTCTAAGATACTGCTTTATTCTGACATCTTTAATTAGAAAGATTTCAGTCCAAGCGGCAAGTGCTAAAAAGAAAAAAAGTCCTGCAGACGTTAAGCATCGCTGTGTAGTGCACATTACTGACGTTCAAACTTGCACTGGCCAGATATCCCAAAATATAACAGATTAGTCACATGGTACAGAGCCTCAGATCATAAAAACATGAAAATGCCTTTTCGTCTACAGCATGGTAATAAATTTAATAAATTGTACTGTAATTCTATTTCAGACACTTGAGGCAGGAGGCCCAGCAGCAAAAACGCTGCTGCAAACCAGAACCTTCTGCTGCCATTGGAGTGTCTGACGTGCACTCGCTTGCCTGTATAGAAACCAGAAATTATTTCCTGAACACTATTAAAAAAGTGAGATTTCTAATTCATAAGCTTCACTGAAATGGAAATTGCTACATATGTGATTCTAACTAAAGAGCAGCAATGCCAGTTCCCATACAGAGTTCTAAAATGCAATGCTGGGCTTGAGCTTTAACTGGCAGCAACCTGTCTAGACCCACTGAATCCAGATTTGAGAATTTATGGGCCTCTGAAGATCTGCCCAAGGGTTTAGGGGAAGAAATAATGAATAATTTTCAGTTCTAAGCTTCTCGTTACCAGTATGAAATTCAGGGATTGATTCTGAAACACTTTGCTATAGAAATGATCTGGTAAATTATCCCTGGGCTACCAGAAAAATGCACATCATACCAATTTGAACACGTCTACTTACAGCTACATCACTCAGTTTCTTCTTTTTGTTATTTACTAGTTCTTCATTCTTCCTCTACAATGAATTACAGAACAACTCCAGGGAAATCAACATATTACATGTACTAAGAAGTATGTTTATTCAGCACAGCAGCTCAAGTTCTACTTACTAAACTGATTGCTGATAAAATCTCTAATTTTAAACATTAATGCATAAGATTTTTCTGCCATTCAAATCTGATCAAAGAGATTAAAGAATTTCTTCTTTTCTCCCCACTCTCCTAAACCATAATACTTCATAGAAATTGCTTGCATTATCTTATTTCAGAGAGCAGGCTAGAACTGAGACAATCCCTTGATCCCAGTTCATGAATAAAGCATTTAATGGACTGCACTTGTCAAAGGACACACTAAGCATTTGATCTATACAGTAAACAAATGTCTATGAAAAACAACCCCCTAAAAGAAAAAATTGCCATTTCTACTCATTATTTAAGATATTTTCCTTCCTTCCTCTCTTATTTCAAGATGAAGACTCTGAAGGCATTGATGGGATGACAGACTCACATTGAGATGAAAATAGAATTTTTCAAACAACTGATGGCAACAACTTATATTCCAGGTAAATAGATAATAAGTTCATACATAACTACTCCCCAGTAAAAGGAATTAATTGTTACAACACCAGAAAACGTATAATTATTAAACAAACGACAGAAGGCTAAGTTGTACCCTGACATTCCCACACTCTCCACATCTTTTTTTTAAGAGTTTCCTTTGGGTATTTCCAGCAAAGAGGAACTTATGCCAGCAGAAGAAAATTAAGCTACAGAACTGTGAGCCTGCATAACTATGAACCCAGCTGACCTGAAGAATTTGATACATACCTACAAAATGCTCTTTCATGCTCTCAAAAGACAAGATGAAATATTACAACCAAGTAACTGCAGCTATTACCATAAGCAATACTGCAAAGCCAGTTCCATTTAGTGCAAATTATAGACTTGTTTCTACTGGCATTGACCATTATTCACTAGCCAAAAAACCAAGTAGACTGAAATGTCTGAAAGGCATATATAGAAGACTATGTTAATTTTAGCAAATATATTTATTTTAAAAAGGTATTAAACCCATTCTTTCTACCCCATTTTTTTCTACCTTAAGTTTTAAAGCTCAGTGCAGCTTCTTCAATTATCTGAAGAATTACAATTAATTTTTTTAAAATATTTTTCAATACAATGCACCTTACTAATGCAATGAGCTGTTAAGTGACAGATTAATGAAACCTCAGCACAAAACTGCACTGGTATTTAAGATTAATCTCTGAAATAAACTCATAGTGTAGCATTGTCTATGTAATTCAAGGGTTGTATTGTAACAGGTCACACTGTATCTTTTGTCACGTGCCACTGCCATGATCTTGTAAAGAGGGCAGGGGTACCAGACATTGCACATCACTTGTGTAAGCACTGGCCTTCTCTGAAAATAACTTCTGGTAATACAAACTCCGTGAGTATCTACAAGAAGTTTCAAAAAGAACTAAGGCAAGACATGGCTTCCAAAGATGAGTTTATGTTGCTATGTTGCTAACTCAGATAAAGTTCATGAATTTTACCATTTGAGCTGCACAGTAATTTACTTTCCAGAGAAACAAAACCGAGGAATTATAGGCTATGTAAGGAAAGAATGATTAACATCCTTAGTAAGCAGGACCCACAAAGATCTGATTTTGCTACCCTTTTGCTTTTTATTATTTTTGTCGGATTTTTGCAACATTAAGCACTAGTCAGATAGCAGGATCCTATCTGCAGCAGACACTACACAGACTGTCAACAACTAGCCCTTAACCAAAGATTTTACAGTTTAAGAACAGATTTGCTCCTGCACAATTTGTGGAGGCAGACACATTTGTGAAACAGTCCTTTTCCCCAGAACAAAATGCATGCTGTAGGGGCGCAGTTCAATGCCCACATCTCTGCTCAGACTGCACAGGGAGATGAGCTATATAGGACTACCCTTGAGACACCAAAAACCAGATGAATTAAGCATCAGGGTAGGCTGCTAAAGTCAGAGTACCTGAGTGAGAATAATCACCTTAGTAATGATACTTGAAGAAATTCTGTGGGATTTAGATATCATCCAAAATTCTGGAAAGGGTCATGTCAAAAATGCTCACTAGGTCAGGAGCTGAAGACGGTGACATCGCACAAGATGGTGACTATGAAAAGAGCTAGCAGAAAAAAATTGTGAGTGAAATAACTACAAACTCATTTTTCTTATATTGAGGTCAAGTAGATGCTTTTTACAACCCATCAGGATTGTAAAAAGAAGAATCTTTTATGAGATCCTTCAGCCCCTCCCTGTCTTCCCAGTAGGAAATATGTACTCTGGCCACGCCTACACACATGGGAAGGGAGAGGACACAGGAAGTCAGAGCAGTTGGGGAACTGAGTTCATTTGCATCATTTCTACTGCCACTCTGATTAAGAGAAAATGTAGAAGTATAACCAGCTCCCCAAAACTATTCTGGGCATTTTTTTCACCAAATGATACTTCCCCTTGTTGTATACAGATAAATGCTTCTTTTTCAGGGCTGTAAGAGCTGGCATTGAGAGAACAATACAACTCATTAGCTCATGGTACTTATCCAAAACAAACCAAATGGCATGTCATATTACAGCTATGGCTCTATTACTTGTGACCAAGTCAGGTTGCATTTTTCCAGCTTCATCACTCCTAGTAAATGACTTGCACATGATGTAGAGCAGGCATAGAATGAGCGGAAAACAAAACTTTAGCCATTTTAATTTAAACTCTCATAACAGCAGGTCAAATTTTTGTGAACTCTTTGGTGAATTGGTTCTTTTATTAGTACCCAGTTTAATTCAAATCAGAGTCTTCTACAGAAGATTAATTAAATATTAATCAAAAGTCCAGGGCATTCTAAGCTTCTGTTCCATTAACCTAAATGTGACTCCACGCAGAACCACAACACCTTTTTTTCTCCCCCCATCCCCCGTCCTATTTTAAAGAAGGCTTTTAGTTTTTTTCCCGTTATGGTGCAACTCCTTGTAAATGCAGACATGCTATTTGCAGTGTATGTTTAAAGGTCATGATTCTTTTTCCTTTTCCAATTAAAGCTGCTCTTAATCACAATTAAGCTTTCAAGAAACAATTAACAGAATCAAAACTTTTTTCCATCAATATGTTTAAGAGACGTACAGTGTATACCCTCTATTACCACTGGTGTCACTGAACTAATTATGTGATGTTAAGGTTCACCTTCTCGGGTGTAAATTTTGGTGTGAGTTGACACTAAAAAGAAACATCAATTTATTAGGAGATAAAACTTGTTCTGCAGTAATGGAACAGCTGTGTATATAAATTTATTGCGGCTTAATGTTCTCACACATAAAGCAATTAGAGCTTTCTGACAGACAGACTTGCTAAGTATAGCGTGGAGCATATAGTAATATGCAGTTACAAAATCAACATATTTAAGAGTGATCATATATATTCTGCACAGTAATATCAATTTCTCAAGCCTCTCCAACCCTAGATGTGTTCTTAATTAACATAAACGTATGCTTATAGTCATGTGAAATTTTCCTTCTCTGTGGAGGAACCTTTTCATGCCACGTCATTTTATTCGTAGACACTTCTTGCACGAAATTTGGCTTCTCCTTCTGCAAGAATAGATACAGCCCAGGCCTAGTTCCTTCAGATGGGCTTAATTGTTTTGTACACAAAGGATAATGGTGTCATCAGATTGCTTGAAAACAGAACCAAAAGTGAAACCATATACATGGTGTTCGGGATAAATACCTTTATCTCTGGAACCATAAAGTATGAACTCATGAAACAAGCTGTGTTCATCTAGCATCATTTCCTCTCATCATCTACTGCCAGCTAACTTTAGTTGCCTTCAAATAGCTTCTAGGATATCTTTCCTTCCTTTCTGAGCATTATGGAGTGGTGTTCCCAGCTAATGGTATATGATACCTTTTCATAGCATTTTGGAAGCGTAACAAATATTAGACCTGGAAACAAGGATACATGGGTAATTGAGATGGTAATTTTCCAGTTGAGGGACTAAACAGTTAGACTAAATGGAGTTTCTCAAAAGACAGTTCTGAAAAAAAGAGTCAGACTTCCACACAGAGTTTCATATGTGGATATACAAACATGCTATTTATTTTTACTGTGGAAACTCCTAGGAGACTTCTCTTTATTTAATAGCTCAGAGCTGTTCCATGCCCGGTTTTGTCACATTTCCTCATGAACAAACACACATACGTTACACAATAAATGAAACTCTTCCTGCACTTTAATACTTTTAGGCTATGTCTGCCTGAAGTGTACAACTATGTGATGTGCACATCAGTTAATTGGAATTACACTATCCGAGACACCTGGGAAGAGTAACTTCTTAAACCTTTAGTTAGAGGATTAGATTAAGTGACTGGGAAGTTATTATTGTAAAATAACTGCATGACTTTTTTAGGTTAGGATGCTCAAAATAGTCTAAGAAAAAACTGCAGTGTGTTCACAGTTTAAACTGATGTAGAAGTTCTGCTCTCTGCAGCTGAATGTTCCTGTCCCAACCTTTGAGCCACAAAGCACTCGTGATGTCACATCGTTATCCAAATCAAGGAGCTGATTGAAAAATCTTTTTTTTTTTTTTTTTTTCTCCTCTTTCTTTTCTATTCTGTTTTCTACAAGATTTGCTTTCAGGAAGACTAACACCCTGATCCCTCTGTGAGCTCTAACACAACCAGGGACACATGATGCGGGGCAGAACAAAAGATGGGAGTCTGGATTTTTCAACGGAAACTGGTCCCTAGGGTGTCCTGCACCCACTGTATATCAATAGAACAGGGATATTTAAATCCTCAGGCAGCCTTAAGGAAGCCAGACTTCAGGTAGAAGAGGAACCTAAGAAAGTTACTCTGGAATGAGAGTCTGGAAGTCCACTTCCACATTTGGAAGACAAATCAGTGGTGAGATGTTCAGAGTTCATCTCAAATTGAAATATTAACAACAAAAGCAGAAATTTACAATGAAGGAGGATAGGCATGTGCTTTCTACATGTTTTATACAGTTTAAAGCGGCGTAGTTATACTTCTCTGTCAAAACAGCAGCATGAGATCCCCTTTAAAAAGAGAGAAACTGCACAGCAATACAGGCAACAACTGGAGCTTCGATGGTGCTGTTATCATCAGGTCATCAGAAATGCCTAAGTGGTGCCAAGACAAGCAGCTTTTTCATTTCACTGTCTTTTCTGCTTTTGTCTTTGAGATGTGACATGGGTCAGTGAAATTGAACACAGAGTAGAATCCAGGAGTTCTTAACTCTCACAGCTTTGGAAAAACTATTTTTAACCTGTCTCTGCTGCAGCTTTAGGAATCACTATCTGAAAAATTCAACAATATTTACCTTTATTGGAGGAGTGATCTAAAGACTAGTACCTTTGGGAGAATCATGAAGATAAAAACTGTCAACAGCTTAACTATTCTCCATCATGGCATCTTTGCAGCATACAAATTCAAAATAACTGGCAAAAAATGTTATTTTTAGTATTGTTATAAACAACAGTTGAGCTATTACTGAAATTGAAATCCCTTATAAAAAGATCCTTCCCAGTAATTAAACATTTCTGCAATTCCCGACTATTTAGTTCAGGGAATAATTTATTCTTAACAAAGTTAAAAAGTACACCCTATCTCCTGATTCTTTCATGATACACTTAAAAAGCTAAATTATGGAACAATGCTGGGGTTTTTTCCTGTTTCTCTTTTTTTATTTTTTGAAAACCATCACCTATCCACCACACTAAATAGATTCCTTTCCACTGTGCTGACAGCTGTTTCCCAGGTAACGAACCTAGCTAGAAGTTGACTTCAAGCAGTGTAGGGGAACCAGTACCCACATTCCCTGCATTTACATGCTTTGAGGAGCAGTTTTGAACTGCTGCACTGTCCCCAGTGCCCCCAGGAGTCAACAGGAGCTGGGAGTATCCAGAAAGTAATTGAATCAAGCTCATCAGCAGTCAAAAATACCAGCTAAGGGTGATTTTATATCCAGAATAGTAAATGCCATTGGCAGTTGGAAATTAAAATTATCCTCAGTGGTAAACCAGCAGGATTAAACTTCACATGAGCTGTCACCTTTTATGGGCTCTGCCTGCTTCTTCCCTTTTCCATAAGGGAACTGGGAGAAAAGCAGCAGGCATTTTGTTGCTTCTTTCTATAATCAGGAATCATTGTCCCCCCCAGTTTCTGAAAGCATCTGTTTAATACTCCTTACTTCATAAATCAGATCTCAGCTGCAGTCAGTCAGCATTCTTTTGGATTTCATGGTCATTGCAGTACACACAATTCTAGTAATTTCTTTGTCCGTCTGTATTTTGCTGCTATATATTAATGGAAACTGAACTATTCTATAAGGCACTGACTACACCTGAAAGTATCTGTTACTTTTTCTGTTGTTTTGGGTTCAGGCACTTACTTTTTATATCTGCAGTGTAAAGAGCTGAGAGAAATGAACAGTGCACTAAAGGAGTAGGATTTACCCTATAAGCATACAGGGCTTTCTTTTTTATTATTATTTTTTTAAGATAATGAAAGAACTATATCTTTGGGAACTTCAATGCCAGATATAAGTGGGTAGTATTGCTGATCAGTCAGTTCCTAATAATGCCTGTTAAGGAAATCCTACTGAGCTTAAGTAGGTTTATTTTTATGAAGAGAGGAATAAACTTCTTTCAGTTCCCTAGAGCAATACAAATAGGAGCAGCAGATGGAAGAGAGTAAGAGAAACTCTTTCTTCTTTATGTCCTCACATGGGCATGGAAGAGGGCAGAATGCTATGTATTTCAGTACAGTACTACAGCTCCTTCATCCAACCTCAATTATTTTGGCTTTAATAATTTCGAGGAATTCCTTTTGCATAATCTCATCAACTTTCTTATAATTACATTGTATTAAAAATACATTACATTGAGGCTTATATGGACAGACACATACTACTTTCCTAAAGATAGTGCTTTGAACATATCTCCTGCCTCTGAAATATGCACAAGAGGTTACTGATTTCTAACATTAGTTAGAAACTGGAATTTCTACGCAGTAAGAAATTCAGATTGGAATGAAAAGTCAAAATACTAAATTCTTCCATGAAAGAAGCAGCTATGGAAAAAGCCAGGATGCAGAAACTATGGAAAATATTGTTCTAAAACAATTGACCAAAATGAAATACTTCATTATTTCTTACATCATAATGTTCACTTTAGTTCACTTGAACTGTACATGTTCCATTTGGGATCATTTCAAGAAACACCTGTGCTGTTCCCAAATTGCCACAGGCTCTCACGGACTGCAACTGAAGTGGTTTATGCAGCTTTTCTCCAATACAGGATTTTTCAGCAAAACAAGGTATCTTATGATGTACACCACAAAAATTCAAACAGAAGTCAGAATATATTGCATCACGACAGACAATGTCCAGTAAAGAGTTACCACAGAAGATGTTGTACGTGCTACTTTGTGATATTGAGAGGGAAAAAAGATTGGTTAACAACTGAAAACATTTTATTGTGGATTGAATTGCCTGATCTGTAATTATAATTAACATGTTACAATGATATCTTCATAATGAAATACTTTTAATATAGAAAAAACACCACATATATTTTAGGAGGTTCCACTGGTTTACTAAACTTTGCTTATCAACAGATTTTATCATAAAATAATTAAATTTTAAATTAAAAAAAAAACAACAAAAGGAGAAATGGAAACAAAATATTTTATTTTGCATTTGTACAACTCTGTGGAAGCTACAGAAAAATCTGTTGGAAAAGCATTCACTTTCAGTACTACTGGTCAAAAAATCCCAACCCTCTTCAGAAATAATGGGCAATTTATGCTTTTTGAAATTAGCTACAACAGTGTAATTGCTGGGTGAAGCACACATTTTACAGGCTGTGTTCTTCCTCAGAATGAGATCCTGAGGCTGGTTTTAGAGGTGTAATCTACTGGAATCACTTCTGGTGCTCAAAGCAATTACTTTTCAATGGGAAAAGCAAGTAGGAGAACAACAGTATCCAAGAGCAAAGTTCAGTAGTCTGTAAACCTTGACCCTTCATATCATTCATTTATTGACCAAGTTGGTAAAAAGAGTGTGTTACGATTAAATGACTACAACTCTCATCTCAGATGGCATGGAGCACCAGGACGCTGCTGGCTGGTAAGCAGAGTTTAAAGAAGAAACTCATTTAAGATCTGATCTCTTCACAAGGACTTTTCACCCCTCTGTTCCAACAAGGTGAGAGTTTTGTACAAGTAAAACACATGTAAGAGAGATGAGAAACAAGAAGGAAATGTTCCACCTCTTGCCTCATTCTCCAGCATCGAGCAAAGGGTGTCTGAGATGGAGGGGGAGTGAGGCGGAGCAGATTAAGAGCATTCATGGGAAGCCTGGGAGAGGCAGGTACTGCTGCTGCAACAACTGAGTTTAAAGGCAGGAGAAGAAGCTGCAGAGTAAGAACATATGGTAATAGACCAAATTTGCTGGATGGAATGCATATTTTTGCCCTGCTTACTCCCTCCCAAAGAAAGGGTTTATGTATCAGAGACTTTAAACAACAATAGGCCACTGCAGGAGGCAAATGTTAATGCCCATAGTGTGAAAGAGATGTTTCTGAGCAAAGGAAAAGGATCTCTAGAGGTTTCAGGCTATTACTGCAGGTCAATACACACATCTGCTCTTCAAAGGTTTAGCTCCATGCTTTTCCCTTACAGAGCATCCAACAGCCTGCTTTCTGCAGGAAGAAAGTCAATGGAGTTGGGTTGTAAGGATACTGGTGAGAGGAAATGGGGAGGAGGAGAGCACAGCAGTGAAAATAGGCTGAGTACTCCTTGATCATGTTTTAGCTGGTGTAAAAGCAGGAAAAGAGACATTATCCAAGACACCTCTGCCTCTCAACTCGTATTTTTTTCTGTAGATCAGCTAGTAAAGAAATGAAGAGAACAGGAGTGTGGAGAACTCATATGGGAGAAAGCAATTTTTTTTGAGAAGTAAATTTTAAATAGAGGAGAGCTAAGGGAACTTCGAGGGGGGAGGAAGAGGAACAAACATATGTTTATGGAGATGTCAGGAGATTTAAAGGTTGATGAAGTACTTATGCATAAATCTGAAGGGGAGATAGAAATATCATAATAAAATATGA
This sequence comes from Pachyramphus minor, assembly GCA_013397135.1. Taxonomy (NCBI): domain Eukaryota; kingdom Metazoa; phylum Chordata; class Aves; order Passeriformes; family Tyrannidae; genus Pachyramphus; species Pachyramphus minor. The sequence goes on along the minus strand of VYXB01004472.1, from coordinate 922,854 downwards.
CAGTATTACTGGAGAAAATACTGGGAAAAGAAAGGAAAAAGAATAGGGTTTAGAGAATACATAAAGAAACTATAAATAATAATGGTAAGGATCATCTCCAATTTTAGACACCTAACATCATATGTCTGAGTGAAAGCTTGTCAGTTTTTACTCTAGGAAGGAAAATCAGTATACAGAGATAGTGAATGGTGTCTGTAAAACTTACCTTAGACACCTAAGGATCCCAGAGGACATAACATCTAGAGAGACTCTTTCTTTCTACTTGATATAAGGGGACTTCGATAGAAGCTGAACTTGTATATGCCAAAATACAGAAAAGACTCCCAACTCTATGAGAACAAGACTAAGAAGGTGAAGACAAATGGTTTAACTGAGTGAAGACCAGACTCAGGCAACTGAAGGCAAAAGTAGAGAGGAGACAAACGACAGAACAAATTACACAAGGGTGCAGAGACATAAAAGTTAATGGAGGAAAGAAAAATTTGAAGAACAGAGATTTAAGAGAAAGTTGGTTTCATTCAACTTCTGAGTACTCAGTGAAATTAAAAAAGTTTGACCTCTGAGATCACAGTCTTTATACTTGGAATTATAGTGTTCCTTCTGTTTTAGTCTGGCAACTTAGTATGTGCATAATGTTAGTTTTGCCTTCTCAGAAGATGAATGTGGGACTGGAAGGTCAGCAAATCACTGATCCCTGCACCCTGTAGACTCAGGCTTAGCAAGACCATATTCCAGAGCAGTCCTCCTTTTCCACCTCCTTGCCAGGAACAGCACAAAAGCTACAATATACTCTGAGAAAAAAAAACTTAATCTCTCAGTACAGAAGGCAGTAAAAGCATATGAAGCTCACTGTGACACAGACAAAGAGATTACAGGCATCAGCAAGACTTATGCTACGTGAAATGTCTGTGTTGGTCCTTTGCGGTCCACATTTCACATTTTAATGAAAACAAACCTTTTCCTTTCATAGAGGGAACAACAAGACATAGGAAAAAGTGTCCTGACTTCAAAAGGCGTGTCCAGCCCATCCTTGAATTTTAGTGGGAAGAACCCAAGCAGTGTTTCTCAATGCAGTGAAGAGCATCAGCATTTCCCAAGGTGTGAAGGTCTGAAGCTTCAAACAAAAGTCCTCTCTCCCAACCACCTGCTTTGCAAAGTCAAAGTATTTCTGGCCTTTTCAGGTGACTAACAGATGGCATGAAGCATGGGATTAATTAAATACAACATAAATTCAGAACAACAGATAAAAACAACAAACCGTGATGTTGTCTGCTTTCAACTTCCTCTTGGGGATACCAACAGATCAAATACCCAACAGTTAATATCACATACTTTATTTTTGAGACAACAGCATGGAAACCGGGCAGTCACAGGAAGAGTAAGCTAGATATGATTAAAGAAATGTTATGATCTTTGTGAGACTTTGAGGACTGCTGAACGGCCTGTGAGTTAATGTGATAGATGAGAGAGATTGGTGTTTGTTTACAACATGTCTAAAGGCAACAAAAGAAGTTACAGAAGAAGAAAGTAACAAAGAAAATTCTGCCCAGCCGAGTGCTCCTTCCCCAAGTCTGCTTCCCTGTTCTCAAGCGAGAGGAAACGCAATGTATCCACATTCTGAGCCCCGAGTCATGTATTTATAATTTATTAAGAGGTCAAAAATGGCATTTGTTGGGTCTCAGTGTTCAAAATTTCTGGAAATACACTAAGAACTGAGACTCTGTGTTTAAATTCAATAGCTAGAGCTTATTGAACACATCCATTATGGCAGGAAGTTCACCTGCAGCAAAACCACAAATTCCTACCCCAGTGTGTGCTGGCCTTGTGCAAGACCTAAGATCAGATTCTCTACAAGAAGCTTCAGCATTAGGTATTTCAGGTCAGTCATACCAGGAGACATGAGCTCAGTAAATGCACTTTACTGCACTTTCATCCAGTTTCTTTCTTTCTCTCTTTCCTTTTGTGCATGTAGAGTATTCTAAACAGGCTTTGCCAAAATATGAAGTACTTTACATATCTTTTGTTTGACTGGTCTTCTTAGATTAAAATAAAAGCTTAATGAAAGTCGACAAAGAACAGCCTGTAACATTTTAAAAGATATGTTCAAACATTAACTGATTCATCCTTACTGGCTCATTAAGAAGAGGAAATTGCAGCAGAATTCAGTGTTAAAACCACTCAGAGAGGAGATGACAGATCCAGGATCAGTTCTTATAAATTACTGTCTCTCACCCTCACTCTCAGTCCCAGCCCTGCAATAAACCTCTGTGGGAAAGCTCCCTGGGCCGGCTCAGAGCCATCACGTACTCAGAACAGGCTGACGCAAGTTGAGAAATGTGCTCGTCCTTCCTTCTTAGCATCTTACCAAAGTCTCAGCCCTTTCAGACACCAGGCTTATGATTTCAATAATCCACCATGGTAAAAGTAATTTGTGGAATTAGATATATTACTAGCTATTGAAGTATTTTCTATTACCTATTAGTGCACTGTGCAGCACATCAATACAGGGCCCAGATATTACAGCAAGGGACACTCTGGAAATACCTAAGCAGTTTAATCAATTTAATCTCTATTGCACTACAGTGCATTAGCAGGATTGATAATTTTTTTTTTTCCTTTTTCTTGGCATAGCTTAGGGAGCTCAGAATTAGGACAAATATTCTCTTTCCTCCTCAACAAATGCTTAACAAATGACAAAAGTGACAGCTTTGAAAGATTGATTTTTTAAAAGTGAGGTTCTGTATGGTAGCTTATGAAAGCACTTCAACTTAGAATGCTTATTAATCAACCATTCGTTCAGATAATTTTCTAATTTAGGGGGAAAAAAATCTATATTCTGTCTCTTACATCCCCATCAGGTACTAAAATATGAATGTCTGCACTTATTAACAAATACAAATAGAGAGCATTATCTGTGCAGAGACATAGAGTTAATGCTGAGATGCAATATTCCTACCTGACAGAAAATGTTCTGAATTTTAGCACAGAAGAGTTATAATCTGAACTTTAAATATTTTATTATATTGCAATCATAAATATACATGTATGAAATGGCAAACCTATTCTGACAAACTGGAACATAACTGCTTGTCCTGGATGCTCTCTTTGGTTAATTCTACACAGAACAGAGACTTAATTTCCTATTAAAAAAACATGGGATAATAAAACAGCAAGTGCAACTAAGGACAAAAAGATAAGAGTACAATACGAACAGTAGAACTGGCAAATAAAATTTGAAACCTGAAGAATTAAAAGATATTTTGACTGACACATTTATAAGCCCATCCTTACACTGATTTACTGTTGTGTGGTCTATCTACTTTGTTTCCCCAGCATGAATACTGTGGAAATTGGAAATATAATGTGAATATTTATCACCATAACATTATTCTGAAACAAGTCAAAGCACTTAAGCAGTATGCAAATACTGTAAATTAGTTTTCTAAACAAAGTGCATTTAAAGCTCAATCCAAAGGAGTTAGATGCCTAAATAGGATGAGGACAGAAAAGAATCTACAAAGTAGATCTTCAGTTTCCTGGCCAACTTTTCTGACTGACTACCCAAAGATGAGTGTTACCCTTGCTGCAGCCATGCCTAACGAACAAAACCTGACTTAAAAGGAACAGTTGCATGTCTGGGACAATGTTCTTCCTTGAATTGCATAGGAAGCTTCAGAAGGAAAACGGAAATAAACATGTGCCTCCAACAAAATATTCTTGGAGGGATACACTATTGAGTTGGAGGCTACATAATTTTTAAGTGTGACTCACAATCCTTTCTAAATGGACCCTGGAATCATGGCTGGTTGAAAAATCCAAGTTTATTGTGACATATATATACATAGGCATAATTTATGAAGGAAGACACGCAAACACAATTGTAACACAAAATATGTGGCAAGGGAGTCATTTACTAGGCTTTCATACAAAATACAAATTTATTACTAAATGTCTATGCCTAAAACTCAGTATGTAGTACATCATATTTTAAATTATTAACATCTCTGCTGGAGAAGCTTCCTTCATAAAATATTTACGCAGCACATCTCAGGACTCTGTATTTTGCCAGCAGTTACTCACAGTGTAAGATAAATATAGTTAGCAGGTCATTCTTTCTCTTGATAAGCTATTCTTTTTACTAAAAAAAACCCCAAATGTTTAAGCTATGTTACCACTATGGCCTTTGTTACGACATACTGCACTCCAATATAATGATATATTTTGACCCCTGAGAGCAGTTGGGGTCAGAGGGCATCACTTTTGCTAATGACAGGGCATGGCTGTAAAACACGAGAGGCAGGCATGTTCCAATTACTTTTCCAATTAGTAGTAACAATCGATGCTGCTGCAAAAAGCCTTACAGAAAGTGGAAAAATGTTGCAAAGTATGGATATGATTCTCTTTTAAGGAACAAGCCCAGGAACAATAAAAGTATTAGTAGTCCTTTGATTATTTTTTCAATACCACAAGACCGTTTCAACCCTTTATTTCAAACCAGGCAATCTGCCTTTTCAAAATCCACATAGCTCTTCAAAGCAAGCAAGAATTAGAGAACTTATTCTCTTCTAACCAGAGCAAGAAAAAAGCTTCGTTTTGCTAGACAAAGTAAATTAAAGTTATTTAAAACTCAGCAGTAATTATGCTCTAATTTTTCAGAGTCTGAACATGTCTTGCTTGTTGGAAAAAAGAGAGCCTCCAGCATTTCAAACTCTTGGCATACAGTTGCCTGGGCTACTAAAAAGCTTCTCAACACAGTATGAGAATTCTCTTGGCATTTGTATATTCAGTTTGTCAATGTTAAAATAAAATTTTAAAGAAGATATAAGAAAGCAGAAAAGAAGAACTATAGACTCAAATGGATTGTAAAATAAAATAGACCCCACTATACCCAAGGCACATACATTTTGAAATCCATAAGATTCTGCTATTGCCAAATATTCAGCCACAGTTTAAAAATGCATTTGAAACACTTTCTTGATGTTCGTATAGTTTTCCTTACATTATAAATTAATAACTATTTGGATCAATTTTGAATTAATGGTTGATTGAAATACAGAAAAATTACGATGAAGTAATATTAATTTTAATCTCCACAATATACACACATCACTGTCTACTGTGGGCTAAGTAGCCCACGGCGATATCCCTCACATCCCAAACCCACAGAAGCACAGAAAAGAGAAATCTGTCATCATTCCATTTCATTTTTGTTGTAAATAATGTAACAGATACTTCTTTCTAATAAGAAAAAATTACAGACCATATAAGAAATGAAAAATATCTCCACCTCCCTTAGTACATAGGAATTATTAGTAATAGTGCAAAGGAATTATTTTTTTCTTATATTCAAGGGGAAAAAAGTGCTGTCAATTCAAAAGTAAGCAGGTTACTAAAGAGCAAATATCTACATGAATTGTTTTCAAATCTGCAAAATGAGATTACATGTGGCTTATAATTTCTAAGGAATGGTCTGAGAGTTTCCTTGGACAAGTATTTTGAAGTATAATATGTACTATAACACAGAAGAAATTCTAAAATCTAGAAAAAACATAATGTGACAACATTTCAAGGAAATAAGTTGGATCATCTCAACATGACTTCATTGTAAGGAAAAATTGTGAAAATAATGTTAAAAGAGGCAATCAGTTGGATTGAGTGGTAGCATGATTAATACCAATCAACACTGTTTAATACAAAACAGGTCTTCTTGGGAAACTTCATATCATTTTGTGATGATATTACAAATTCAGTAGATAAAGATAACTTTTGAAATTACTTGCTTTAATTTCTGTATAAATATCTCTCCCTATTATCTCTCTGATGAAAAAGTAGCATGGCAAAAATCAACATGGCTCATATATTAAACATGTTAAAGAACACCGAGAATCTCAAAAACAAATTGTAAATAAGGAACCAACATCTAATGGTGATATCATTAAAAAATGCACATAATGAAGAGCCAACAGGATTAAACACCAGACTCAAGATACATAAGAAAACCTAAATACAGCAGAACAAAATTGTGGACAGCAGTGATAACTAAAAATATCTTAGCAGTCCTAATGAACAACCAATCTTACTATAGGCTCTCAGGGCTTGTATATTTAGTGAATTCTTGCATCTGGATGTGCAATGTAGGAACAGAAGAGTCACATATATCTGCATGTGACATTGATAACATTAAAAGAAAGTAATTTGCAGTTTCTGTCACCACACTTTTAAATGGATATCTATTAGAAGAACTGTATGTACAATAAGACTGACATTTTTTGAATAATTTACAATAGATATAGTTATTTTTATTCTCACCTGAAACCTTAATTTGAAATTAGACGGACCAGAAATGCTAAATTGAACAAGGAAAAGACAAATTGATGAAGAAAATCCAGACCAGCAAACCATTTTTGCACAGAGAAAAATGTCTGTGTTAACCCTTCAGCTTGGAAAATGCTTCCTTAGTTCACAGAGGAGCTGTGGGGCTGAAATTAATTTTAATGCTCTTTATAAAATTATTTTGATTAAAAAAAAGAGAATGAACACTTGTTCTTTGAAGTTTACTGATTCTATCTCCTGCTTTTCAGTATTATTCACTAGTTCTGTTGTGTTTTAAATAAGACTATGTTCAAATCGTATGTGACATTGCCAGGCACCAATTCAGCCTGCAGCCTCAATATGAGACTGAAACCTAAATTGTAAAGAAGATTGTAACAATAGGTACAAGCCTAAGTCAGCTTTGTGTACCAGAAAAGCCATATGTACACTCCACTTTTACCTGCTGAAAATTAGCTGGTTTGGACTAGTCCCAGAGCTCCCAGCTAGGATAGATAAAGCCACAACAGATTTTCTGGAGCCAAGATACACTTGACTATGCAAGTACCCTCTTTATTTACTTCACCTGTGAATCAACCAAGACCAGTAAAAAGGTAAGAGTTAAATTTTTCTGCTGAAAGATTTGCTAATAGGTGTGAAATTTGCATAATAATACACACTCGTTACAAAAAGAAATATATGTATTATTTTAGATGAATAAAGGAACCACAGAGCTGAAAGGAAAACTTTAAAAAAATATACATTAAAATGTTTTGTTCATTATGCTTTGTAATTGCTTTCCTTGGTGCGTATGTGTTTGGCTGCATGTTTATACACACACTATTAGGTCTACCCAATTGCAGCAGCACTGCAGAGTTCTCTTTAGAACCAGGAGAACTTTGTAGCTGACGTGAGGCAGATCTCTAGCTCTATTCCATTTCGCACTGGACATCAGTAAATTGAAATTATGTCTACTGTGGCAGACACCTTGGCAAGGCAAACTGATTTGGCTGTCCCTCTCCTTGAACCTCCCTCTTCAGGGTAGTATGCTGGAAGGAGGAAAGGAGGGAGGAGAGAGAGCATCCCACGGTGTTGCCTATCTCAGGGACTCAGGATTACAGCTGGCCCCAAGCAAGTCTGGCCCCAACCTGCTTTTAACTGACTACAATCTTAGAAAAATAAAAAGATGACCCAGAGATAGATAGTAACAACTTCTTGAACTTGGCCACATAACCTTCTCCATGACTTTTTGCTAAAAACTGTGTCTTGCAGGTGAAGGTGGCATTGCAATTGAAAAATACAAAGAATTCAAGAAGGTTTTACTCTAGGGTTTCTCAGATATTAAGCAAAAGCCACTTCAGCACACACAGCAGAGCATCCTTTTCTTAAAATGATGTACTATACATTTCCACCTTTAGTGATATCAGTGATATGGTAAGTTTATTTCCCCCTTTTCACTTACCACTTTCTGCTCTCATTTCTCATATACAGACCATGCTGGGACAAGCAGAAAGGATGAAAAGCAGACTGAAATATGCTTCCATGTGGCAGTGCATTAACCTCTGAGACACCACCCTGGATTCACACTTGCAAAGAGGTCTAAAGAATTTCCCCTTTGAAGAGCAGACAGAGCAGCACCTCTCTGCAAATTACTGAGCTGGGAAAGTGTAGCATTCAAGCGCCACAATATTTTGTGCTAAATGATAGAGGAATTGCCCAATTTTTAAGACATTGTGAAACTATCAGTTTCACAATAGCAGAAAATTAAAGTTGAAATATTGCAAAAAAAAAACCCCTTAAACATTTAAAACAATCACTTTTATGTGATGACTGAGAATCTTAAAGAGAAATTGTATTCGTCACACATGCCCAAGGTTTGCATTGTGCTCGTGCTTTCAAAAGCTCTTAGATTACTAAACAGAAAACAGGTGTCTAAGTTCTTATGTTACATCTGTCAAATTCATGCCATGTTGTTTTCTTCCACTGAATTTAAGCACTAACATAAATGTGATCTGCGTTAGTTCAGTGATAAAGAACACTCTTCATAAGATACTGGTACAGATGTTTTCAGTGGACTAATTAGTCAATGTTTCTGGCTAACACTTGGTACATCATAAATAATTCAGTACTGTAACAGATCACTCTCTTTGTACCTTTCTTTAATAACACCTCTTTACCAAAAATTAAATCTTCCATGGTATAACCCAAACATTACGATAAATAAGGAGACTTACACCATGTCATTTCATTTACTGCAGGAACAGCAACTAATGAAAGATGCTGTCTGATAGCTGGTGGATTGAGTGAGAGACAGTGCAGTAGAGGCTGCTTTTGAAGTTTTTCATGTTTTTATACACTGATCTAGCTTTATTTTACTTCTAAGGTCAAGGGGAGCTATTAAATCACTTGACAAATGGCATAAAATACATTCAGAGGAAACAAGCAGAAAATCTAGGAAGGTATTGCAAAGTTTCATACTACTGTACAAAATACACCAAATAGTATAAATACTATATCGTTACCACACAGTAGACATGCAGTAAACCTATTAATTAGAACACTGTGGATATGATGATAAGGGGGAAAAAAAAGATAAATTGTGTCCTTGTTAGAAGAGCCCCCATGTTTATCCACTAGCATGCACAATTAACATTTAAAATTGCTGATGCTGAAAGTGGTACAATTGTTTATTGCTGCCACTTCTGGGAAAGGTGCAGTTACATATTTTCTGGCAACATAATAGGCACAAAGGTGACATGCTTTGTCTCAGGGGCAAAGCTTGCCACCTGCACAACTTTTTAGCACCCTAGGCTTGCCAGTCAACTACAGCAGTACCAACAGTGAGCTCAGAGATTTTCATTTTGACCTCATCAAGAGGATAAAGGTGTTGCACATAGCCAAGTGGGAAAGAATTAGATTTTCCTTAAACCACCTGCAAAGGCTAACTCAGAGCAAAGATTTATTTCCTGATTGACTGGTGTCCCTGAGGATAAATTTTAGATGTTTGTGAAAGAAATAAAAAGGTAACTTCCAGTAATTAAATTCACAGAGCTTTCTGTGGTTATAATAGGAACTGAATAGCAATGCTGGTGGAGAACAGGGGCTGTTACTCTCCTAATGAAAGCCCTTTGTCTGGGGTTTCCACCTCAACTTCCATTTAGTTGGTATAGCTTTATCATGCCTATGTAATAGGCAGTTTAGCTTCTTCCTGCCAATAGTCTGCCATGATAAATTGGAAAAACGTTCTCAAAACTGCACAGCCCGATCACACATTTTATATCTGAGAAATTAGATCAGTTTATGAGCAGCACATAACAGTTCTGTTATCCAAGTCTCACAATTTAATCCCTAGTCTTATGACATTTATGTATTTCCCAAAGTGCCAAGTGATGGGAGCTATACATCCTTTGCATTTTTAATCTAGTTGCCTAAGAAAAGGAAGCTTTCATGATCATGCTGGTCTGTGTTTCAAACTATGAATATCTTTCTAATTACAGGCTGATTGAAGTTAAAATTAGGGATAAAAGTCTCAAAAATAATTAAGTTCCTAAGAGTTTTATACAAATCACTGTCTAGGTCAAGGTCAGAAGCTGAAATTGCTGGCCCCTTCATTGGAACTGTGGTCATAATTCAGCCCTGAGACAATGTTGTGGAGCTGCCAGCTGTTGACCAGCATACTTCTCCTGGCTATTCAGCACACAGATTTAGACACTCATCTTTGTACAACTGCTGCCTTTTTTCAGGTGGGAATGTTATTACAGGGAGCTGGTAGCTTTCTGAAGACAAAGAGTTTAGAAAATACAGGACAAAAGTCTGTAGGACAAAAGACTCAGATCTGCTACTCAAAAAATCATTTTTTTCTCCTTTAAAGTAAGACCTACTCACATGCCTGGTGCAGAAAAACCTACAAACACAAGCCATTTAATCTCTAAAGGCTAAAAAATCAATAAAGTGAGTCTAAAGAACAGAAAAATTTTAATCTCAAGACTTCTTTAAGCACTGTCATGATCTTGGACTGACAAGTATCGATAATGCTGTAAGAAGTTACATCAAAAAGATGCCAGGGCCAAATCCTTGTTTAAAAGTGGAACACATCTTAGATGCAATGCTCAGAAGGGGAATTTTCCCATAGATAGTATGAACAAGGAGTTGAGGATGGAGTCCGAATTTCCCCGATTTGCTATACCTTGATTCACTGCAAAACACATTGAGAATCAGAAAGGCATCTGCTTTACTGCTCATAACACATGGGACATGGACATGGCAAAGCTTACACACAACCTTTTGACAGAATTATTTTGGAATTTTCATGAGTTTGTGGCCAAGAACCTTATAGGGCATCTACAGAAAGAATGAAACTCCATATATTGTATTCAACTGTTCCCTAAACAAAAAAATCATATCTGCACAGCAGAGTTGAAGCTATTGAGGGTTAATAAAGATAAGAGACTAAAACATTACTTTAAAATGTCTCATTACACCTAATTTTTAAGTTTGCATGCTGTTATAATACTGCCATTGCCATATTAGACCTGAACCCTCCACAGCCACTAATACATCATTATAAATAATTGAATACAAGCCTATGGGTCACTGTAGCAGAAAAATAAATTCATGAGTAGAAACTGACTTTTTTTCTGTCTATGTATTTAAAAAAATTAAGAATACCAGATGTTTTTCAAATCAGGCAACAGGATTAGAAACTCCTCAAGTGTCTCCTTCTCTTCCCATAATCCTGCTCTTGCCTCTCCTGTTCATTTATTCTCTACAAGTTTTAATGCAGTGGTCAACTAAACTGACTCCTGTATCAAACTGCAATCAAGCTATTACCTACTTAATAGCGTGTCATGATCAACAAGATCCCTCTTAAATTGTGAGAAGTCAATCTGCTTGACTGAACGTCAGAGGTACTGTGATAGCCCCTCTCTGCCCTCACAGTGATACAGCCAGAGTATTTACACTTCTGTCTTGAGCTACACTAACACTTTTGCTGTCTTGGGATAAGGAGAACATGATGCAGAAGCCCAAACATGTGTGACTGAGGTCAGGCAATCCAGGTTCCTTTGCAGGCTGCCCTTAATGGAGAGAAAATAGGCTTTTAGGGAAGGAAAATTCAGACCATCTTTCTCTGACGGGTAAACAGCTGAGGATGACTAATTTCTATATCAGTATTCAATCCTGAAAGTTAAGGATGGAAGAATTGCCCCATGTGTTACAATGCAGCTCTGGTTACCTTTTTAATCTGCATGATAAGTGTGTACTTCTAGTCATAGCTCACATTTCTGCTGCACAAAACCTTTCCTTTCAAAAATAATAAAATGTTCTGCTTTGTAGCCCAGATCTACCTTGTCAGAAAAGCAAAAATGTAAATATGAAGGGCTGAAACCTTACATCTTTCTAATTTTTTAGGGTAGCGTGATTTTAGGCTTGAATAAGGTAACAGGCAAAGCTCTAGTGAAGTGATTTGGGTTGGGTTACTTCCTCCTAAAGCTATGAGATAGAACTGAGGGATGTCACTGCACTAAAATTAGCAGCTGTGCCTTTTTACAAAATATTGTCACTGAAAGAGTCATAGGAAAACACCACTCACTAATTTCAACTATGGACCAGGAAGATCTTCATACAGACAAACCAAGTGAAGGAAGGATAGGAATGGGATAAGGAGAACAAAAATAAAATATTTTGAAATGCAAATCTCTGGGGGTTTAGGTAGCCAATGGATAACAACAAAGAAACAAAATTCAGTGGATTTACTGAGGCTCTTTTCTGATACTGATAGCTATGATAAAACATCCTAAAATGTTCTTTGCTCAACAGAGACAATTCCTAAACAGAACATTGTCCTTGATTTTAGCATGGCTTGGACTTGGACACATTCCAGAGTATACAAAGTTTCTGTTTTATTAAAAAAGAGTAAATATAATAATTTCCTAAATCGGGTGTCAATGTGAAAACAAAGCACTTGTCTATCTCATAATTTACAGAACAGGAGCCATTAAATGTAAAGGAATGGGCAGTTAAAAATGCCATAAATCTACTATTCATATAGCAAATACATGATTTTGACACAGTTTTCTATTCTGTTACTCTGGTTTTACAACACTGTAAAACAGTCAACAGTACACACAGTACATCAGTCTTTCTCTGAGGAGAAAGATCAGACCAATAAAGTCAATTTGTATCTGCAAGAGTGGAGTTGTGCCCAAATTTATCAACAACAAAATCATTAATAACTCTTCTTAATTACAACCTGCTCTATCCAACACAGAATATGCATCAGTTTTCAAGAAGATTTAATTATTTAGAAAGTTCAAAGATATAATAAGCTATTTTTGAGACAAAAAAGAGACAAAAGTCAGCATTTCAAACTGGTAATTTTTTAATGATCTGTACTCAAAAGCTGTCAGAAAATATTCTCTCTAATACAATGAAGCAAATCCATTCTTCTAGTCAAGCTAACAGTGGGAAAAATAGGCTTGGTAACAAAGGGAATTGTCTTACTGACTGCAAAAGAGCACCACAGAACCATGGCCTGAGCAATGAGAAAAAACAAATAATATTCTGGACACTGGCCAGTACAGAGGAAGAAGGTCTTAAATCAGAAACAAAAGTTAACTTTTAAAAACAGGCTCTACAAAAAATAAGCACTTCGCACATGACCACAAACATGAAGCAGAGTTAGTTATCAAATTTTTAAATAAATGATTAGTGTAAAGAAGCTTATGGTCTTCTTGCAAAAGGGACTTAATAATCTGGCAGAATATTATATTTAGAAATTTATTCATAGCTTGTCATGTTATTTTCACCCACATATCAGTATTTATATGGAAACGTATACATGCATCATATATAGAGAGTTGCAGATATGCCTTAGTGACACATTTCTACACCTCCATCTTCGTGCTTAGTTAAATGTCTTGAGGGACCACCAAAAGCTTCAGCTAAAATCTCATTTATATTATCAGAAAGGAAGAGATTTTCTCAGCTTCTCCAAGGTTCACTGGATTCCTTTCCTTCCAAACAAACTCTGTTTCATGTTCTCAATCCCAGAATACAGCAGAAAGATGCCAGCTGGCTTAAATGCCAGTTTTACAGGGACTGTGCTCGGCAAAGCTGACTAGTGTCTGTATGCTGTATAACCCTGGGAGAGATAAGCAAACTTTGGTTAACCAAGATTTTTGGTTAAGTGATGTTCTGTAAAACAGGGATATAACATTGCATGTCTTCCTCAAACAGCTGTTGTTTAAGCTGCTTGGATGCTGACATTTCAGCTGAATATTGCTTATTATTAACATATGCTAATTGCATGTTATTTATGAATAGCATACCAGGCTAATCAGTTACAGGAGTGATTCATGCTACATCCAGTTAATGAAGGACAAGGACACCCCTTCTGAAATAAACCATGAGTCTCTGGTCCTGTCCTCCTAAAACACAACATGAAGAGTCATCTATAGCTGCCTTTATACCAAATGATCACCAGACATAGTGAGCTCCTTCCTCCTTTTTCACCACCAGACATCTCAGGCCTAAACAGAGATCTGAGACCTGTCCCCCAGAAACTTGTTTTTACTGGATACATCAGAATTCGTTCTCAGCAGAGAGTATTAATTAGTCCTCAACAGAGTTCTCAACAGGTGGTTCTCCCCCTCTACTCCACTCTCATGAAATCCCCACTGTCAGTACTGCACCCAGTTCTGAGGCCCTCAACATAAGAAGAGCATGGACCCATTGGAGCAAATCCAGTAGAGGGCCATGAAGATGATCAGAAGGCTGGAGCACGTCTGCTATGAAGATAAGCTGAGAGAGGTGGGGTCAGTCAGGCTGGGGAAGAGAAGGCTCTGAACAACCAGATCAAGTTGAAGATGTCACTGCTCACTGTGGGGGCTGTGGGCCGGATAACCTTTAAGAGGGCCCTGCAAACACAAACTGTTCTATGATTCTACCTTATGAAAATGGCTATAAACAACAGGAACCTCCAAACTTTAGCACGACACTACAGTGTGAGTAAACATAAAATGAAAATAAATATAAAATCCTAAAATACTAAACAAGGTTCAAAATGCAAAAATATTCCTGAGAATATATGCAATGATAAAGGATAATAACCATGCCTACAACTAAAACTGTCTATAAAACTGCTCTTTTGCTCACAAAAATTAGATTTGCTATAGAAATTATATCCAACATCATCAACTCAGACAGATTTGTATTAAGTACAGATTTATCTTCTAGCCAGTTATCCAACACTAACATGACATAGCTCATAAAATGAGACAGTTTTATGTGAGTTCAAACCTGAAAGCTTAAGCCTGTGGTGACTACCAATAAAGACATTATAATTTGCCTTTTGTAACCCAAAAACATAAACTTCATAATTTATTCTCAAGACCTGATTTTAAAGCCTGCTTCTGCATATGGCATTGTGTATCTGCATGTACTCAATGAGTTAAATTAATCAAATTGATTGCAACATGAAAATTCCAGTGTTTTATATAAGTGCATTATCAATTATTTAAAATTAATAAAATGAATCTATTTCCAAATTTATTTTAATATAACACTATGAACTCTTTCCTTACAACAACGCCAAGCCTGCTGTTCTCATACATCTCAAGAACAGAATTCAGACACATAAGAAAACACTAAATTGCGCAATAGAAAACAATTTAGGCCCCTAATCCTGGCTCAATTAAATACATCTGGGTTCCATAACAATGGCTACAAATATTCTTTTTTTAAAAATGAACAATAGGGTCACATTATAGAAAATAGGGGGATACCTAGTCCATAGCCTCAAGGAGGATAAAAATTCTTAAAAACAAAGGCAACCAACATGCAGCTACATTTTTTATTACTAAATTGAGAGCTATCCTTCTGTAGTACACTGGAGATGGAAAGACAGATGTTTTAAATCTGCAGAGCCTCAATACCACTGTGCTCTGAAGACAGCAGGCAATAGAATGGAAGGAAGAAAGTATCTTGATAGAAAAAAATCCCAGGAGTTAACCTGCTTGATCTTTCACACACAGCAACTACATTTTACAGTGCTTCGACAGTTCCTCCACAGTCAGAGGTGCTTGCTATTGTACTTCTGTGTGTGGCAGCCCTACCAGCATATCATCATGATCTTCTGTCCTTTGTTCTAGCCTTAGAACTCTTTAAAAATAGACTCTTCTAAATACACTTCCTGAATAGTTCACTTCTGTCGGAAATTGAACTAAATAACCTAAAAGAGATCACCTTTACTATACCCATTAGACAGACTATCTGGTGTTGGAGATAATCACCTCCAAAAAAAATAAAGTTAAAACAGCCATGTTAAAAAACTATTGATTGGCTACATGAACACATCTTCTTCATGTGTTTTCTCATAAGGCAGAGGATATAGCACTACTTCCAATCCCAGGTTTTTAAAAGCTGTTCTTCAAAAAGGCTATTGAGCAAAAAATAGAAAGGCCGTTAACTGAACTGAAAGGAAAAAAAAATCCAGTTGATTTGAACCAGATCAGGATTCTCATTAATAACTTTAGCTAGATATACTAATGCAAAAGTTCAGATTACAAGCATCATAGGATAAACAAGCATCATAGGAAAATAAAAAAGCTGCTATTTCTGTGGAAGGGAAGATAGCAGACAGACTCTCAGACACCAAACAAGAGCAGCAAATATATCTAAAGACTGACCCTTCCCTTGCTCCTATAGAAATCTTGATCCCAAATCAAGCCACTGACAACTTTAATTACCCACTTGAAATGAGTGAAGATTTATTCTAATATTCACATTGTTATTGCTTCTATCTGCCTCATCCAAAACATAATTTAAAGTATGATCATCAGTCACAGCCTCTTAGCAGGAAAATACACACCACCATAACATTTCTTCTAAGACATCCTCTGGGAGGTCACTCAAAGCCAGTTGTGTAGTCAGCTGTAGGAAGTAACATCAAGTAAAATATATTTTTACACCCTAAAGCAAACCCACTCCTTCCTTTCTGATTTTCTGGATAACAGAGCTATGAGCTATCAAGCAGGCAGATCTCCCACTAGCTCAGACAGCAAATAAGGCACTCAGCACCTAGCAGGATAAGGTTCAAAAGCCCTGTTTCTACAACACTTACATTTGAAGATCAAGGCTCAGAAATGGAGGACATGATGTTTTCCATATGCACAGTACTTAATGACTTAAAAGTAAACATATGTACAAGTGTTTCTGTAATTGGGTCCTCAGACTGTAGTGCTGTCTCTTTATTATTTGACTCTTTAAAAATCTTACAAGTACATCCTCCAAGGAATCTTCTTAAGGAATGTTTCCACCAAAATACAGCCCTAAGATCTAAACTTTCCTACTTTGAAGATATATAGCTTTTTCAGTATAAAAACATAATAAATATTTCCTCTACTATTCCAAAGGAAAAACTGATTCATCTTTTGCAGTATTGTGGAAAGCCATGAGAACTCAGAAACAATTACTATAATCTCATTAAATAGAAAACTGGATGTTTATGATTGTCTAATTTCGGAGAAATACAAGAAATGCAATAAAGAATGGATATATAGCCAAACATTAACTTCAGGCCATTTCAAGAATATCAACTCCTTTTATTATTAGAGGCAGAAACTCTTATCCTTGAGCTTCCAGGGCAGCCCAACCCAGATCCAAAAGAGCTGCCACAAGACTGTCTGCAGGCTGAAGTCTTGTTTGGTGTGAATCCACTGGCATTTGATCTATTTGGGCACAAGACTCTTTTCAAGTTTCCCTGTTAGACCTATGAAGGGCATCTGAGAGAAGTGTTTGTACTGTTGCAGTTGAAACACAATGTATCCTGAACATGAGTGAAATTGTACCACGCTCTTTATTCTAATGATTTTTCATGATGACAGATGGCTCCGTAACCTTTTGCCTCAGTCCAAGTGCAAATTACTTTGAAAGGCTGTATTGACATGCTCATGGACACGGCACAAATGCTGCTTCAGACTCACAATAATATTTACAGGCATATTAAAACACGTAAATATAAACATAATGAGAGAGTAATGCATATTTCAGGAATTTAATATTCACTGCAAATGAATTAATGATTTCACCTTTTGTCCTATAATATTTCAAACCTCTGCCTAAGTTCTGGCATCACGTTATCATTTCAAATTAACTGTAATTTTCCACTGCTATGCTTACTATGAATGAGAAAACATCCAAAGAAATTACAAATGTGCTGACACATTCACAAAAAACAACCCAACCAACTGTTTTCTCATGTGGAAAAAGCTCTATTTTTATTCCATTTTGCATATTATTTAATTTCCCAAGTTAGGGTTTAATCCTATCATGTTTGCAGTATTGAACTGAAAACTTTTGAGACAAAATAACCTGAAATAGAGAATTAGTGTATTTCTGAGGACAGCAAAGTAGAGCCCAGCAGAAGGGTTTTACCTCTGTGGGACAATGTATAAAAAAATCTCCTAACTCAAATAAGCCTAATACAGAATATAGCTCATCAGATAATTAAAGTGCTTTAGACCACTAGCCAATTGATTTTCTCCTTGTAAAGGTAGTTCAATTGAAATGTTCAGAATAAATCATGTGTTAAAATTATCTTCTAAAGTAAGAGCTGAGTGCATATTGATTAATAATTATTTGCACTAACGGACTGAACTAAAGAAATACCATCAATTACTTCAAAAAACTCTAAGATCAATCATGATGGAATCAACTGTTGAAAGATTCACTACACTTTTCCCAATATTTCGGAAGTGTTTGTTGAATGGCTTTCTAGAGATACCTTGGTTTCCTGTTTCTAGAGCTACGGAAATTTGTTTTAAATGCCAATTATCATCAGGTGTTTCAGCTACATAATACAGCTCTCACCCTTCAATTACATGGGAGCTCTGCAAGAAGAGCAAATGCTTTCCACAAGTACGAGGCATGAGGGGGCACTTTCACCAGGGAAGTTTAGTTAATATTTCATACTTATGCTCACACAGCAAAGGAAATGCAAACAGTCAAAATTAATGACCAGAAGAGATGATTTACATACAGCCACGTATCTGAAGATGGGGGATACTCAGTATGAATTAACTCCGTTTTACACACTAATGAGCCCTACTTGCTGAATTTGGACAGGCAGTACAATAAAATTCCAATAATTCTATAAAAAAATGCAATTTAGTTTGCCTGGTTATAAATAGCACAGAGATTGTTAATCCCTTACGGCACCACAGGAATTACTCAAGCCCTGTATCTTATTGAAAATCAAGGAGAATTTTCCTTTCTCATCATGCATAGCACCATTAGAGTCAAGTGGGGAGTCTGCTGGCTGTAGAGCCAGGTTTTAAGCAGGTTTGAACTAAAAAATTTTCTGTGGTTCTGATTTTCAAGGTTTCTTTTCCACTAGGTTTCAGGTTTATCCACTCCAGAAGTCTTGACTAAACACACAGGCAAAACCAGGTCACTAAAGCTGGTGGAACTTAGTCCACACTTCGGTGGGAAATGTTCAAAATTGCACTACTGACCTTTCAGTTATTTCCTAGTTTTTTGTTGTTTGGGTTTTTTTTTGTTAGGTTGGTTGACAAAGGACCAGCTCCCACATACATTACCAGGTTTTCAGAAGGCAACAAAATTTCTATGCACTTTTTAAGTAATACAGAAAAAAACATTTTATGACCTGAAACAATAACACTTTTAGCTGAAATATTTAAGTTTAAACATTCTTTACATAAATGAGATGCACAGCTCTGTCTGAACATCTTAATTTTATACATTTTTATACTTCTAAGCAACTTAGTAGTGAGGGTTGCTTATTTGCATTCATTTACATACAATTTGCAGAAAAAGCTGAAAGAGGGTAGTAAGGAAATCCATCATTTTGACTTTAAATGAAAATGCTATTTCTGTAAAAAATATCTTGAATGTTTACGTTCTTGTTTTACTTAAGAAATTGCTTTTAATATCTTCATAATTATCAAATGACACTTTTCAGAAATGGTGATATTTTTTTACCCAGTAGGTTTAAAAAAAATAATCCAGGAATATTTTGATGTATAGAGATGCAAAATACAAATTTATTTTTTTTTTTTCCCCCAGGAGAATTCAATTTCCTAGCAAGGTGAATCACCATCCTGATATCTTCTGGTTATTCTCTGAATTTTTATTTTACTAATTTTCTAATCCCCAATCCTTGCCAGGTCTGGGAGTTGGAAAGTACAGATTCACTAATGAAAAAATGGTGTAGAACATGTACAAATTTAAGTGGGTTTAGGTCTTGTGCTGTCTGTGGATGATTTCTTAGATGATGTTAAATTGCGTTCAAATAAATTCTTAGTAATTTCACACCTACATTCAACATATTTTCTTAGTCTTTTAAAGCTACGATTGCAGTCACATTCCTTCTGGCTGCCAGCTGTATCCCTAATTAGCTGGTACTAAATCATACCTATTCTCAGAATTAAGATGGCCAATGGCTTCTCATTCCTTAGAGATTGCACACAGTTTAACTCTCTTAGTTTATTCTTCATCACATTCAACCTGTCTCCCATTACAGCCCCTTGCCTCTGCAACACACAAGTAAAACTGGGAGCTCTGTAGAAAAGGCAACGAAAGATAAAACCCATGGAGCACGTGCTATGGTACAGCTGAGCTTTCTAAGGCAACCCAATAGGAAATTCTGCAGTGCAGAAGTGGTCTCTGGAAATAAACATGGCTGTATTCTGCTAAACATCCCACTATCTGCCACACTGACAATTTTATCGGCTTTCATCATATCCCTGGTGTCAGTAACTCACAGCGCAGTATCAGGGCCAGCTCAGCCCTGAAGGACATCAGCTCAACTCCAGTGAAGTCAGCAGAAGAGTGTGCTTAACACAGCCCCCCATGACCCCATCCCTGAGGCAGCCAGGCAAGAGTGAATCCCCCCAGACACTGCTCATTGCTCTGCATGGGGAATTGTGGCACTCTCAGCTCTGCAGGGCATAGGCAACACAGGTAAAAGCCCAGAGCTACTGTGGACACAACCCAGTGTCCTGAAAGCAGGGCTGCCCCAGCCTGATGGGAAAAGGGAAGACACTTTATATACATTCTGCTTCAACCAAGTTCAAAAACTCAAATGCTCGGAAACAAAATGTCTGTTTTCAGGCTTTCATGATCATTGCACAGGTTTTCCCCCACCCAGGAACTTGGAGGATTTACAGAGAAGCACACACCTAAGAAAAAGGGTGGGGAGAAACCTGTACAATGATCACGAAGAAAAAAACCTCCTTTTTTCAAAATGTCAACCAGATTAGAAGTAAAATTTAGGAAATAATTTCAACTGCTAAATATTTTGAAAAATAATTTTGCGCTGATTTCTATCAGTTCAGTAACACACTGCTTTTTACTATATTGCCTTTACATTATAACACTCCACACTGGAAAATTTTAAACTCTGAAAGTCATGAATTTCTACTATAAACTTCTACTATATAATCTGGTTGACATTTTGAAAAAAGGACACTTTGTGTGCAAAATAAAGATAGTACAAGTACATTAATTTTCATAATCAGATTAAAGCATTGTAGTAAAACTTTCAGTGAATCAAGGGGAAGACTGCTTGAGACAGCAAAGTGTAATTAAGCAGAACTAGTGCATCTGTATCATTAAAGAAAATGTTAAAGGTAATTTGAGTCTAGGGATCAGCACATTGAACCTTCCCTAACCCTATCCTTAACCCGAAACCTAACTTTGTGGTGTAAGCACATTTTGTCAACAGCAGCCCAGAGGCCTCATGAAATTAATTAAGTATGCTATCTTTTTACAATGGAAACAAACCCGTCCACATGCTGTTTGCATTTCTGGCATGATCGGCATTCGTTGCTGAAGTCACCGGCATCAGCAGCTGGGAAGTACAAGACTGAGCTCCCTTTCACTTCTTTTGTCTTCTTTCACCATTTCCAGACTCACACATTAATTATGGTAGTCCATAGGTATCGGTCTTATAAAGCAGGTACATCCCCTACTGCAAAATGTAGTATTTTGGTAGTTCTTATCACAAGAAAGAAAAAGCCTCCCAAAGTGCTGAAAGAAGTTCTTTGTCCTTAACGTCCTTATACTCTCTTTTAGAAAAATGATGTGAGTCACAAGTGGGAGGACTGCAAGGAAGCAAGGATGCATTTGCTTTGCCATCATGCCGCAGCTGTCAACTCTGCCATGCCAATGGCAGACATGTGAAACTGCATGAGAATTAGGAAATGTGATACAGCACCAAAAAAAAAAGATGCCAGGAAAGGGTTAGTCCATGCTTCTGGGCTGATGCAGCTTTCATAGAGCAACTTAGTGGACCCATGAACTCTGTCATTACATGGAAACTAATGGCAAGATGGCAAAAAAGTCTGTGGCATTGCCAGAGCTGGGGCTCTCAAGCTTGAAGGCCATGCCCTATGGGCAGATGCTCCAGGCAACCTCCCAGAGATCTGTGGAGGTTGTGCCAATTATTCCACAGATCCTCTAGCTCTACACATTTATCAAACCACATCAGCAGCCCAGCATAAAGCCAAGACACCAAAACCCCACAGAAGTCTTATTATTCACCCAGCAGTCATACGAGCACTGGCCCTTTGATGGCCATCTATACAATCATCATTCTCACTCTATAGGGTCCTGAGGCCCTAACTTAGTTAGTTTTATAAATAGACAGATTAACTTCCCCCTGCTTGACCATGAAATGCAGGTTTTAAAAACAAAAGGAGCCGAAGACTCTAAAAACCCCACAAGAAAGTTATCCAGCATAGCTCAACCATTCACTGTCACTCTGTTTTACACATTCTGTAAATAAACCACACATGTTCTTATAAACTAACATTCCCTGAGTTCATATGAAATAAGTTCCCAAAAGGTTGCAATGGTCTCTGATTTTACAAGGAAGACATACTTTTTCATCAGTTGGTCATCAGTTTTGAAGCGAGACTTTACAATGGAATAAACAATGGCATTTAGCGTACGGATTTTTGACAACATGTTTACACTTGTGCAAAACCATAACAGAATCCTAGATCTCGTCATCACCAATATGTTATTTATGTAGGATAATTGCATGTTTGACAGTGCACACGTCAGTGGGAATAGCTGCAGTACCAAAATACACATATGTAAGATTATTTCCACTTAATAGACATGATCATCACATTGGTAAAAAAATGCTGGCCAGCAGCCATTACCCTACACCTCTGAAATGCTGCTCTTGGATTTTATCTTTAATTTGAATATACTCTAGCCAAAACAGGAGGAGTTTCAATTTAATATTTTATGTCCAGTGATGAAGCAAATACTTCAATGTCATGCCAGCAATTAAAATGTGTCTAGATTTTTTGGCTACTGTGGTAGTTGAACCTAGGACCTTCACAGTGAGTCACCACAGTCACACCATTACTGAGATATTATACTCTGCAAGTACAAAGATGGGAAATTTTCCAGATTGTCTGCCAAGATTCACTGCACCTAGGATACAGCAAGTGTCATAAATAGAATTTGCCACAGCAAGCCTTGCAATAACTGCCAGAGAAACGCAACAGACCTCCTGTGGTCTGATTTAACATAAACAAGCCAAGACATGGAAAAAGTAAAAACACTGCCCTGCAGTCACTGCTTAATAGCTTTTCCAGTCGAGCACAGAGAAGTCTGACGTATTGAGAATGTCTCTCTATCCAGTGTACGATGATGCCTTTATGCGCTGCAGCTTCTGCCACATCACAGGGAACCTTCCATTCCTACTTGGAAGACAGCAAATTTATGTTCAGAAAGAGCTGAATTTAGGAGTCTGCTGTGCATGTGTATGTGAATATTTGCTTTTACTGCTTCTCTGCCCTGAAATAGCAAAACAAACCCCATGCATGTTAAAACATATGGCTTGGGTGCAGAACCAGTAAATGCAAAGTGCCTTTATTTCCTCACTGAGTCTCACTTTATAGCTGCTTGTGCAATCCAGATCACACATCTTCCTGAGAATATTTTACAAAAATAAGTTTTCCTCATGAAAACCCAAGAACCTCAAAGTTTTCTTGTAGCCTATTACATTTTTATTCATAGTATGTTATTTAAATTTTATTCTTAAAGTGAATTGCTTACAAATAAAAGATATTTTCATTCTTTCCTAACATATGGTTTGCAAAACTCCTCCTCCTGTAGGACATCCTTTATGGATTGAAATGTTAAAACACACTTAAAAAAAGAAATTAATAAATAATTATTTTAATTATCATCATATTGTAACAAACATTACCAAACATTACTTGCAATCATAGTGACTGAATAACTGACTGAATATAACTTTACTTGTAATTTCTACATAATAAGCCTTGGACTGCAGTTATGGATTGTTCCAGAGTACTGCAGAAGTCACTAGAACAAAGGAATGAAGAAATTATGTCTTTAACAACTGGATTAAAATGGTAACACTACCTTTAAAACAAAACATTGGTCAATTAGTTGGAAAGGGCAAACTCTTATTTTCCTTCCTCTTCATCTTGCTACAAAGAAACACCATCCTGGGAAAGGTCACGGTGCATTACAGAGAAATTAGGGAAATAGATTGAAGTGAACTTAGTGCTACTTGTCTGTGGCAAAGTGCAAAACCCTGCAGTTATAAAAACAGTGTACAGATAATGGCTTATCAACATAGAAGTGAAATTGTAAATGACTCCATCATGAGAGCTTCAGGCACAAAGCTAGTATGAGCAGGAATGTCATATGTGCTATTCTTCCACGTAATTTGAACACAGCAAACTTTCCTCGTGAGAAACAATTCAATTTAAAAAAAAAAATCACTTAAAATTATTTTAATAGGCATTAAGAGCTCTAGGATGTTTTTAATACAGATTAAAAACAAATTGATTAAATACAATAACTTTTTTATATAAGACTGTGAATATGGCACTGGATTTGGAGTCTTACATAAAATGAAACTGAGATCTGAGGAGAAATGGTCTTATTTCAGTTTAAAGCTGTGGTCACACGAAACCAATGACAAGTAAATGTAAATAATTTTAGGAGTGTTTCTTTTAATTATTTAGGGAAGTATAAACTCACTTTAGAATTAATTTGATAAAATCCAGTCATTTACTGAGGCATGGTTTACCTTTTTCAATACATTCCTTTGAATGCTGAGAGCCCTGATACCATTTAGGAGCTTGTCATCTGGAAAACTTCAAAAAGATTTAATTTCCTTCATACATAGCTAGGAAAACAATGTTAAATAATGGAAAATAATATCATGGGATTTTTTTCCCCCTTACATTATATTGTAATGATACCAATGTATCATTAGTATCATGAAAATAGAAAGTGCATCAACCCTGTGGCACACATGAACTGTTTATCACACCATTACAGGTATCTCACACGTAGCTGAAGACATTGTGGCTTCTGGATTTTACACTAACACAGAAGAACCTAGGAACTATGAAAAATATGTGGCATAAAAGAGTGGTCTATAAGGCTGAACTGGAAATTTCCTGTTGATTTGCTACTGGCTGACAGCTCATATGACAGTATCTGCAGAACCATTCTATCCTTTTCTAAATTGTGTGGGTCTATACTGCTTTTTGTTGGATTTTAATGGTTTGATCTGTCTTTACTATGTAAGAGCTTGTTTTGTAATATCAACACCATCAAAGAGACACAACTGCAGAGCTATATCAAGGTCTGTAGTCATCCAAGCATCAAAATATTTACTTTATCCAAATCCCCTTAATCTTAGCTTGCTTTTCAATCAAAGCAGAAAAAGAATGAAAATATTCTTCATGCAACATGAGTTCACTTTCAGTGAGAATTTAGCATTTAAACATAGTATTCTTTTTCCCCATATTTTGTGGGGAAAAAAAGCCAAACTACAGTCAGTGGTAGTCTGTGATAAAGTTGTGCTGAACCTTAAAAAAGCATGGATTTTTTCATACCTTCAGACCCTGATTTTTGCCACTTCACATCACTTTCTTATAGTTCTTTATTACTACATGGCTATGCTAGATGATGCACAGGTACACTAGAGAGTGCTCATAGCTAAATACACATGTGCTGCAACTGATTCGCTTCTCCTGCAGTTTCAGCAGCCCAAAACAGTATATGCACTGTCTGCTATTCATTTGCTCTTTATTTTAATTTCCAGGGTATGAGCTTATCTACTTTTAAGTTATTACTCATGTCTTTCTAGGCTAAAAATGTGTACAACTCTTTCTAGAAGCAGCTCTGGGGCAATGCACCACATTGTAACGTCGTATTGCAAGCTGAGCCTCTCAAGCAATCAGCAGCACTGGCCCCCCGCACTACGTGCTGATTTCCCCTATAACAATAGGCACAATTAAGTCAAAGCCAACCCGATTAACTCTGCTCCAGGCTAACCCCTGCATGCTCACTGGTTCCCTTGATTAACTGTACAGGACTGACGGACAGGAGGGTGTCAGGAAAACCCCTGAAGAATAAGCAAGTCTGCAAGGAGACTCTGCAGGAGGGAGAAGGTGCAAGAAAGAAAGAGCAGAAGGTGGCAGTTTAAAACACTTATTAAAGGAGTTAACAAAATAAAAGGATGTAATTTAAATCATTAAATGACAGAAACCTATTGTGATGAGGCGGTGCAGTGTCTGAAAGTGGATACTCCCTGTATAGATCACACATGTACCTGCACAATAGCATTAGATGAGGATGGAATTGTAAACCTCAATGACATTGGACTTTGTGGGTTCAGCCTCCTCACAATAATGGGAATAGGTTTTGTATTGATAGTTATAATCTTCAGCAATATAAAGTATTTATTAGTGCCCACCTGCTGGCAGAACTTTAGTGCCTCTTATACAAAAGCCAACAATAACATCAATCAGCAACTCATTAAAATAAAACTCAAAAATATGCAAGTGAAATGCTAAAACAGACTTGAAATATGTTCTGTTAGCTTTCCAATATTCCTATATATTCATTTATAGCATCAAGGTATAAGCCAATATACAGAAGCTCAGATGTTGTTGTAATTTTAGCATAGGGCAACGTTAATTACAGCATGTCAGGTTATTTAAAAATTAAATTAATAAAAGGAGACAATTTCATTTTTTGTCACATACTAGTTATAACCACTTCAGTTCATCGCAGCTGACTGCTGTATCGTTTTGGACTTTTATAGCATTGTGCTCTGTGTGGAAGGAGTCCCCTCCCCCACTTTAATGGCAGTAGACTGATGGGAGATTGTTCAAAGATAAAAATATGTACCACCAAGACCTTAAAATGTCATGATAAATGAACTCAAATGTCACTATTAAAATATTTCCTTTCATCAGTTTCACAGCACAGATCTCCCATCGCAGTGCCAGAACTGACTCAACTTTGCTAGTACTTCTGTGGGAATACTGAATTTCTTTTTGAAGGTTGATTTTAAGACAATGGCAATGCGTGTGGCATAAAACTGAGATAGCCACCTGTAAAGTGGCTTAAAAGGCACCCCCTGGAGAAAAACTCTTCTGCATGACCCTCTTCCAGAGAAAAAGAAAAAGAGGTTGAGTTAATCACAAGCAGACCCCTGAAACAATTCTCTACAGGTTTCTTTAAATGTGAAAAGCATCATTTTGCTTTCAACTGATTCTGTTAACAGTCTCTGAGAAAGAGGAAAAAGTAATATGGCATAGGAGAGAACTGCTTATGAAGAAAACAGAACTAATTGAGAAATTCAAGGGTACGAGATTTCTTTCCTTTTTGCCACTGTTATTCAATGCCGTGCACCCAGACAGCAAGGGGGGGAAAAACCAAAGAAAAACAATGCCTTTAATGCAGAACCAGAATCAATATGACCATGAAAATTTTGTTAGTTATTGGGTATTTTCTATAACATTTCATGCCTTTCTCCCTCCTGCCTAACTATTTTCTATTCAAATATCCAGGTGATGCTTAGGAACTTTTAACAAAGGGCTGATAGGAAGGGAAGGCTAATGAACAATGCATGTTTATAATGAGAACCAAACTGCTACCTGCAGAGAATAATACAGGATGATCTTCTTTGGAGAGGGGAAAAAAACCCAACAACATAAATGGAACGCTGTCAAATTTATAAGCAGCAATTTAGACAGCAAATATGTTGCTTGGGTTTCAGCAGTCTTAAACACTGTGAGCGGCTTAACCTTATCTCCCAGTGCCACTGCCTTCCTGGAGTAATTGATGCTCGGAGTTCCCCAATTTCACATAAACCAGGCCACTGTGTTATTGTATACAGCAATCTAACTGCTAGCAGAGACAGGAAACGGCGCTGAACCCAGATCAATAGACATGTCAACAGTAAGCTGCTTAATCTAATTCTGCCTATCTCATCTTGGAGCACAGAGTTTGCAATTTTACTGTTAGGTCCCTCTGGCAGGAAATGGTTTGGAAAGTTTAGTCTTAAGAAGTTTACCCGATATGCTTATCCTTCAGGCTCTCAAATGTTTATTCAGCAGAATAGCTGTTTTAAATGTTTTATAAATGGTGGCAATGTAAACAAGGCGCTCCTGAATTCCTTTCCATATGAAAGCCATAACGGTGATTTCCTCACAGTAGACAGGGAGCTTAACATGACAGCCAATTATGACTGAAGGTAAATTGCATTTGTACAGATGTACCAAACTCAAATAAACTTTGTAGATCAGAACAATTTTCCCAACATTCCCTCCTCCACTCTGATGATGTTCCCACATGGAAACACTTCTTTTTTGGCAATTATGTTGCTCCCTCCTTTCTTTATTTTTTTTTTTTTAATGCACATGAAAACTACATGTTTCTTTACATGTAACTTCAGTATCTCTGCTGGTATAATACAATCTCTAACAACAAATTAAATCAAGTAATAAAAAAACCTGAAATAGGCTCTCCTTCAGAAAGCAAGAGGGAAGAAATTAATGATGACATTTTTCTCATCTTTCTAGTACACACCTATGTTCTGTTCTGCAGGAAAAACCCCAAAAATGCAGAACTTTGCCCCACATGTTAGAGCTGGCCATGGGGAAGCCTCAGTGAAGTGCCTGGGCAGATGAGAGCATTACTGTCACAGCTGTAACACAGACCGGGCTCCACATCGTCCCATGAGCTCCCTCCAGCCAGGCGCCTGTCACAGCGTTATCAATGATTTCTCTGCAACAATGTAGACATACATAGAGAGAGAATTCACAGTTCACTGGTGCCTGTTCCATGTCCCAAAACGCTCCCAGTTTCCAATTTCATTTGAACTACGACGAAGTCATGGTGCATCCCCAGGGGTTTTGTGGTGCCTGCAATTCAAGGGGCCGTGGCCATTGCCAGCAGAGGGGAAATTTAAGCTCCTGGTTAACTTTGGAATCACAGCTGATGTTTCCCAACCATGACAGACCTTTAAACTATTTCGACAGTCTATTTGTCACTGGAAAACAAGTGCAAACTTGTTTGGAGAGGAAAGATGGCATTTCACTCAAGGTACTGGAGTGGGAATTAGAAAACACAGGTTCTTTCCTCACCTCTGCTACAAAGTGCTGGTGAGCTTGTGCCAGCCAATTTGTAAGTGCTTCAACTCCCCATCCATAAAATAAAACTTTCCCTACTGCTGAGATGCTCAATGCATTAGTGTCCATGAGGTGTTCAGACACCACAGTGCTGAGCATTACAGAAAAGTCAATAAATGAACTCCATAAATAAAATGTTACAAAAGCCCACTTCAGTCTTTCAGCTTGAAAGCATGGGACTGCTCCCATGAGTTAGTGCCTTGGAAATAAATTTAGCAAATATTACAGGAACAATACAGTTGAGGCTAAGATTAAGAAATAGGAAAGACACAATTATTATTTACATATTTGTGCATTACTTAACAAAAAAGTTGTTTGCTGCTAGAAGTCTTACAACACACTGAACACACAACACCTCAGATGACAAAATGATGCTCCCTTGAGCATTTTTAAAAGACTAACTTGATATAGGGACTTCTTTGGAACAAAACTCTCTTGAACAAAGACTTAAATGGAAAAAGTTTTCACAGCTGGCCTAAAATGTCTTCAAACATCCCTTCTTTCTTTTTATAAAACTTCTGCTCTAGAAGCTTAAACAATAGAACGTTATTCTAAAGATCAACACCATACCATGATTAAACAAAGGCTGAGCTGAAGAGATTTTTCTGTCAAGAATTCATGGACTCCACTACAGCCATTTCTAATACAGAGCAATTGAGTAAAAATAATATAAATCAGAGCAGACACACCATCTATGAATACAAAAAGCAGTAATTTAGTTCCATTAGTTCACTTCAAATAGAAACTCATGGCATGCTTGTCTGTTTTGGTTTCACACTTGTCCCACCCCCAGTCCACATTTTCAAAGACATAGGATATTCCAAATACTAATTAACTACCATTTCCTTTAAACTCATTAATATACCTACAAATCTGACAGTGTGGAGGTTTTACATGGACATAAGACTAAGAAAGTACATTCTCATTAAAATACAAACAGATCAGAAACACCTTACTTTAATCCCTCGTAAACCACTATTAGAACAAGCATGTTTCCTGTCTCAGCAGAGAGACCGTCATATCCAGCTAAGAACATGAACACATTTCTAAGCCAAGTGACCCACTCATGGAGATCTTCATTTGAGGAGTTCTCAGTACCTGTAACTTAAACTTTGTTCTAATGCTCCTTCTCTAGAGTAAACTGAAATTTGATTGCTCACTTTTCATTCAACTTCTCAGAAAAATAACGCTGGTACAGTGGTGAACAGTAATTAGCCAATCAACAATGCCAGAAGATGGAAATAATCCATTATACTAGCTCATATATTTTTAAAAAGTAATATGATTCTTTACAATCATCAGGTTGGGCAACAGTGAAAGTTATATAAGCATCACTATTTTCCACATTTACATGATGCTTCTCAACATAAATGAAGATGTAATCTGTTTGGAGAAGGGACTCTGTTTCTACATGCATTTGTTTTATACTTACAAGTGAAGACATTGATCACTTCTGCAATACAAACAAATGACTATTCCCTCTGATCTGAAACAAAAAAAGTATACAGGCAGCCCAAAATCTTCCCGCTCTAACATTAAATTGCCAAACGAAAGCATGCACAGAATCTTGCTGTCAAATGATAACAAGCCTACTTAAAAAAAGGAAAGCACATCTTGCAGTTCTGAGTGATAAAAGATTTTAAAGACTGTATAAAGGAGAGTTGCACAGAAGATCCATAAGTGGGTACTTAAGGCTCGGTGTATAAAAATTATGCAGAACCTTATAATTGCCCAAGTATGATTATTACTATGATACCATATTTAACACATGTATGCAAAAAATACTCCATTATCCATGATATAGCCCAGCCATCTGAACACTTAAGTGTTGGACCATTTTTTATTAAACTAGACCACAGCAGATCCCAAAGTTTGGGTTCCCTACCTTGAATCTCAGTCATTTACTTCGTTTACTTAGTAACACTTTCAGTTTCAACAGTGTTGTACAAACTGTCTAATACCATGAAGACAGAGAGTCACAAAGATGGTTTTAAAGTATTGTGCCAAAAATTGAAATACATGTAGCAAATTTGTGGCAAAATTTGAAATGTATATGTTCAAAAGATGGAAGTACAACTGTTCATCTGAGAAGCTATGGATAGAAACGCCACATGAATTTTTATGATGTCCTGCTCCTTCCTAACAAAAAACAAAACTCGACTCTTTTTTAAAAACTCCCACAACACCAACGTGAAGTTGTCACTTTTTGTGTTACCCTGGTTTATAGGAGATAAGATACAGATTCGGACCCTGCAAGTCAGCAGGCAAGAAACCTGAACATGAGTGCTTACCAGTTTTTTTAAGTATGTGAGGCTTTGAAATGGTAACTAATTCCCTCTGACATCAGTTACATTTAGAAGCCTAACTGCTTAAGCAATTCTGAAGACCCTGCTTAAAATGTTGCTTTGGCTAGTCTGAAATACTCATAAGATTTCTATATTTTCTCAGCCACAATCACCATTACTTCATGACTTCACTGACCCTGGTGAAACTGCGGGCAGTCCTTCCAAAAGGACTATGTCAAATTGATGGGTAGTTGTCTTTCTGACCCTTTTGTTTAACAAATGCATGGGTTGTTTTCTATCCAGACTTAGATAAATGAGTAACAAATTAAAAGAAATGTTTTTACGATTCGCTGCAGTAGCTTGTTTTTTGTGCTTTTCTCTTTTCTGATACAAGGTTAAAAGTGACTGGTAAACCTTTTAAGGTTATTGAAATGAAATTATTAACGCTGTGTTTCACCTTCCTTTTGTCCTCTTCATGGCATTCTCCCTGATTGCTTACTGCTACTCCACTCCTACAAGTTGTAAATCAAATGAAAAACCTTTAAAGTACAAAACCATCTGATTAAAATTTTCGTCCACAAGGGAACCACAGATATGACAAGAAGCCACATTATGCAGTTTTTACATTTAAAACATCTGACAGTCTTTTTTTTCATGTGTGCGAAAATTGAGCGCTTTCATCTTCGGAAGCAACAAAAAGGATGATTCTCACTCATAAAACCCATTTGCAACCTTCAAAACATCTTTGATATTCTTCTCCATTGCATAACTGTGTTTGGTGCAGTATATGCAGGCATAAAGTGTCATGACACACAGCTAATCTGGTCAAATTTTAACTTCTCCCAGCTCATACCTGTACAGTTCACAGGTTTGCTGAGGTTATCCATCGAACTCAGCACTAGATTTTTCATCAGAGAGCTGGAAACATAAAGGGAAGACATATAGTAAACTATGATCAAGGGGTCTAATAAAAACCTATAGTGAATAATTCTGAGGGAAAAGACATAGTTTTAAGCAATGAACTCTGTCTAGAGGGAAGTCAAATACTAATTTACATTTCAGTGAGTTTTTTAATGCAATGCCTATCTTAGATAAGATATGGGTTTATTTGACAGCACACTTCTGAAAAGTTGGCAAACAACAACTTTCTTAATGCTGCTTTTCAGCAGCAGAGTATAGGATGATCCATCACCAAGTTTTCAAGATCTGAGATCCTGATAGTCCAAAACAGAATAAAGCAAGCAAAGTACTGCATTTCAGTTTTCACTGGATTTCATTGCTGCTGCACCTTTATGGTCTGCTAGGTTGGCACACAGTTACTGCGCATACGCCACAGCAGTAAGAGCTTTGTTTGTCCAGCAGTGGAATTCCTGCCCTGGAGTTAAACCACCAGTCTGAGCCATGAGCAGGACTTGAAGAAAGCCTGTAATGTTAGCACTACACTATTTAACATATGATAATATATCAGTGTCTGATAACACATTCATTATGGAGGTATGAAGTTACACAGAAGCACTGAACTCTCATTAAACAGCAGTATTAAGTATCTTCTGGACCAGGCTCCTCATTCATCCCACTGACACACTGTTTAAATGCAACTGCATCAACAAGGTGTCCTGTAAGCCGATTGTTACAGATCTAAACCGAGTACTCAGTATACTATATTAAGAGCCAAAAGCACAGAAATTCTCCTGCCTAATTCCATGGCATGTTATGTGTACATTGCTTTTCTAGGGAACAAGGTCAGTGACAGGGCACTGAGAGCTCTGGCCGTTCAGCAAATGATGCTGAGAAGGAAATCCTTCACATATGTCAAGCTTCAGGAAAGTACCCTAAGAGCTACTGGAGAATGACTGAAATGACTACCTGAGGTAGCATATATGGGTCAATAATGCTAATCAAGGGAGATTTCTTCATGGGGACGGTCTCAAAGATGTTTGCTTTCCTTTGTTTAGGACGTAAGGTACCACTTGAGTTTAATGTGTCATACAGAAGAAAAGCATCATGTCAGCAGGAGAGGAAAGCACGGATGGTAAACTTGGCATGGGAAGGCACAAGGTGCAGTGATGGGTAGAGGGGACTAACCTGTGAGCAGTGGCTGAAGACATGACCGAGTCTAACAAAGGTCTGAGTCAGAAGGCAGCAACCTGTGGGCATTTGCACCATTTTTGATTTGGCACTCTTGCTTTTCCCTACAGACTGAAATCTCTACTGCCGTTTCCTACTGGAAAGAGATGTGGCAAGGCTTTCTCATG
Organism: Pachyramphus minor; assembly: GCA_013397135.1. NCBI lineage: Eukaryota > Metazoa > Chordata > Aves > Passeriformes > Tyrannidae > Pachyramphus > Pachyramphus minor. The sequence goes on along the minus strand of VYXB01004472.1, from coordinate 889,497 downwards.
GAAAACTGAGGAAGCTGCATACAGAATGAAGGAGCTCTTATAGCTTGTATTTATTGAGCAACTTGTTTTCTCAGATCTCAGTTTTCCTTCCTTTCCCCGCCACCTGTTTCTTCCTGCCTTTGTTTTGCTGTTGAGACACCTAGACTCTCACAATCAAACACAGCAAGCTAGCTTCCATAAACCTGCTTAGAGGAAAACAATTTCTTCCTCAGGCATACAACCCATTCCCTGGAAACCAGCTGTTTCTCTAAATATACAGGACAGCAGCATCTGAAAAACTGAGTATGACATTACATGATGGGAAAAATCATTTCAGTTCTGCCATCTATAAAGCTGTTGCTTTATAGAATTGGGACTTACGCAATAAAAGATTTAGTTTAAACAATTTGGAGATCTGTTTGTACAATATTCATTAAAAGAGTCATCAGAGAGAATAAAGAAAGGCAAGGGCATAAACAGCTGGGAATCCTCAGCAAGATCCCATAAGCTTCAGGATAAAAATCATAGTCTCTTCCTCTGTCCCAGGGAATTTTTTTGTTCTCCAGTGGCACAGTTGTGACAAAGCAAGAAATGCAGCACAAAAAGGTGAGAAGCGAATTCCCGTCTTTCATTTGCTAAAGGCTGCTGTACCCACTCTGGTGTTAGATGAGGAGTTTGGCTCCCCTTTGTTCCAGCAGCCACCTCAACACATTGTGTGAGGCCTCCAGCTGAGTCAGTGCTCGCTCGCTGTGCTCCGCGCACACACAGATGGGAGTAGGCAGAGAAATGTCAAGCTACTTGGATTAGCTCGGGTTTGGTCACGCACAGAAGTGGAGCTCAGGGCACCCAAGCAATCTTAAATTAAACATGAAGCATCCTCTCCAGTTCAGGCATCTCATTTTTTAGGCACTAGTCACTAAGGTGCTTCAAAGCTGGTAGGTCTTGGTGTGGGTTCAAGTGCTTTCATAGCTCTACACCCCAGCAGTAATGGTACTTTGCCCTGGCAATGAGATAAAGCCATCACATAAAAAATGTGATATGACGTTTTAAGTTTTCAGATCACTTGGAATGCATGCATGTAGTTAACTTTCACTGTTACTGCTGCCAATCCCCTTGAGGGAGAAGCAATCTTCCCATTCCCCTCATTCTATGTATGGCATCTTTTTTGTCTGACATATTTCAGTAATTGGGCACGTTTATTCCTCAGCTAGTTCTAACACAACCAGTAGAGGCTGCATTTTGAATCTAGGAGAGCAAGCTGGCAAGTGCCATGGAAAAAAATTAACATTTCCAACAGTACGCAACACATGGATGAACGTTATTCAGCCTGATGGGATGTGCAATTTTTAAATCTCATACAAATGTCTTTGTAGTATTGCACCACTTCTCCCTGTGAACACTCTGCTTTTGGTTGAAGGCTATTTCCAGTTCAGACACTTTTTCTTCAGCATTTTCTCCCACCTTTTCTATCTGTTGTAGCATCCATTACTGGCTCTCACTCTCTTCAGGGTCTTGTTTCACCGCCCTCCTTTCCACTTTCTTTGTACTAATTCTGTCCTCTTCTGGTCTCCTCTCTGAATTAAGGCAAAAAGTAGTCACACTTCTTCCTCTACACACATTTTGAAGGATATTCTGAAGTACAAATGGGTGAGAATTTCCAAATTTCACCTTTTGAGCAGAGATAAAACAACAGCCTTTTTGCACTATATTTCCATTTATCAATGCCAAACCTCTACTATAAAAAGTAGACCTTCTCAATCACCTATTAAAAAAGCAGTTCTACCCCAAATTCTCCTCTTACAAATTTCCAATTGATTATGATGGTCACATCATAGATTAAAGTTGCCATCATGCTTAGAGTGCTCCAATATGAAAAATAGCAGAAAGCGTAGTACTGCTATGGCATCCACATAATTTTTTTCTTTAACCACTCCTACCCCAAACCTTCGAGATCTTCCTTGCTCCTCACCCAACTGTCATGGGCAAAGGATGCAAAGGAAATACTTAAACATGGAACAAAATAACCTCTTAAGAGAGCTGCAACCATATTGCTACACAGCAGTTCATTGTTCCCTTGCCTTGGATAGTTTTAGCTCTTTATTTTACTCAAAGATCTCTTACTTACCAATGCCCTGACCTTGGCATCTGCGCTACTCTCTTAAAGCTAATGTGATCTGCTCACACAAAGCAGACTATTGCCAAGGAGCATAAGCAGCCCTAGTGATGTCACTGAACTCATTAAAGATATAGTTGACTTCTTGCCCCTAGAAAACCTAATTATTAAATGTAACCTTAGCTGAAAACAGTAGTGCTTGTTGATAAGCAAAGCGAAACAATAGGTGTTTTGTTCAAACATAAAAATAGTACTTGACCAATAAATAGGAGTTCCTGCTTTATAACTGTGGCAAACTGTAGTTAACCATGAAATTCCTGAGATAATTGATATAAAAAAAGAATGGAGTATTTTGAAATACAATTGTGTGCATAGTTTGAAAATCTAATTCCTAATGCAATTCATAACATTAACACCATGTCTAGAAAACTTAGTGGTTCATTTTAATAAAGAGCAAATGCTGCACATTCTCACTCTGAGGACCTATTACGAAGCTAACCCTAATGTAAAACTGCTATAATCTATCTTCTGAGAATCATTTTAAAATACACCTTTTATAGCAAATGCAAAACATAATAACTGTGTTGTAAATGTGACTGCTATATTTATTTGTTGCTATAGCTATGGATTGCATATTTAGAAAGGAAAAATACACTTCAAATACTACCACTGACAATAAGAGCCTTATGCTTCTAGACAATATTAAACATGCCACCTCCCACTGGTGATACATAAATCACAGCACTGTTAAATCAGCTTCTTTCTTTTAATGAACTTGCTTCTTGAAATTTCTTAGATTTGTCATGACTTAATGTATTTATTTTATCTATGATTGTATATCAAAAAGCCAAAAACTTTTGATATACTAATGATATCTGTGTCACTGCAGTCCATCCACAAAATTTACACAAACAGCTAAATCAGAGAAACCAATATCCTTGAAATAGAAGTGACTAAAAGAACAGTTAAAAATTGAGATTTTAAGTGAATATTCTCAAGGGTCAAGATGGTGTCTTAAGACTGGTTGGAATATGCTCCTCTGTCTTTATAAAATGAGTAGAAAACAATATTCCCCAAACACTAAAAGGCTACACTAAACAGAATGTACAGGTCTATCTACTGAAGCCACAAATACCTTTAATGGGCTTTGTGCAGCTTTGCAGGTATTTATGCTGCCTTATAAAATAAGCCAAATACAGTCACCCTCAGAAAAAATCAGGTGGTTCACATGCATTTTAGCATGGAAAAATTTTCTTAGGATGAGAAAGGATACTCCATTATTTGAGGCATTCAGTTTAAGGTTGGTTAAAGTTACCCTGGTACAATGCTATGGAGAACGATGCTGCAGAGACAACATTCATCTGTCACAGAAACTAATACAAGCCCCTCACATTTCTGTATACAGGTATTGCAGCCTAGTTTTGTACAATTTTGTCTCCTCTTTGCTGCATGCTTCAGGATTTCATGAGAAATTTTTCCATGAGATCTGTTCAACCTCCACGTAGAAGCTACCAGTTAAAGCATCATTCTAGGTTTGAAGACTATCTGCTGAAGGCATTGAGGAATCAGCATGAAAATACTATGTCTCAGACCAAAATTATTCAAAAAGAAAAGAATATTCATATACATCACATATAAAACTTTAGCACACAGGAAAATAACCCTAAAATGTGGATAGTTTTAAAAAACAGCAATTAAATTATAAAGTACAACAAGGGAGGTTGTTCTAGGGGAAGGCAGTTTTAAGGGAAGTGAGATCATATACACATATGTGAGCTCCAAAAAGAAAAATGCCTCTTCCCTCTTTTTTATGCTTTGTTTGTGTGTGCATGTGTGTGTGTGTGTGTGAGAGGGAAGAGAGAGAGAACGAGAGAGAGAGAGAAGAGAGAGAATGAGGATTGGGTATATCTAACAGATGTCAAGGTCAACTCACCCAGTCTTTAGAGCTAATACAAACTATTACAGCACTCTACATGTATGTGTCACAAAAAATGCATGAGATTTTAAACTCCTAACCACAGATACAGACTGTCTTCCTGTGACTTTTCAAACAGATGGGCAGAAGCGAGGACGGAAGAAAGCATTTTTGTGTGATCTGTTGTTGATCTGAGAATGTAATCTTTGTTTTATTTAGGTGTCACAGCTTGTTACAGTATTGAGCTGAACAGAATATTTTTAATGGTTAAGCTTTTAAAATGAGCAAAATCAAGAAAGGGCATAATAACATCTTAATACCTAACAAGTCAGGAAACACTGCACATACTTGAAGGCCTTACTGCTTAAGGTCTTTCTTAAAAAAAAAAAAAAAAAGGTATAAAACTCAAAGCATTAATTTTAATGCCAGATTTGGCATCATTCCTGTATAATTACCTAATGCCTAATATGTCCTTGAAGGAACAAAATGCGTCACATAATCATACCCCATAATTACAAAATACATATAATCCCTATTTATATACTCACATACTCCAGTACAAAATAAGATATTATGATCCTCTGCAAAGTGAACTTTGCTAAAAATTGCAACTATCTGATATTTTCCATCTCTTTCATTCTGGGTCTACTCTTGCTTCTGTTTGTCTCATCCATTGGCAGCATCTGTACCCTAACTGTAGGCAGCAAGGGGTCAAGATTAGTTATTTGCTAGACAGTTACGCCCAGCACAGGGGGTCCTGATCTAAATGCTCCATTTCTCATTGTCTTTTCCTCTCCAAAAGATCTTCTTAGTTGGAGAGAGGTACCCTCACAGTTGCAGCTAATAACTATGTCTCACCTTCAAAATACTGGCATTGAACTCATTGTTGTGTTGCAGCATCCCATGTAACATGCTGTTCACTACCATACAAAAAATGCATTTTATGTTTGTGTTTGCCAATAACACTACAAGGTAGAGTGCACATTCATTGGAATAGAAACATAATTTTATAAGAAATTATTATGATTTCTTTAAAAATTTTTTCTTTATAAAGTGGATCATAACTTCCTAACTACAAAACTAAGGGATACCATGAAAGAGACTAAGAGTTACTTAAAGACTCTTTCTAGTAAGTGTTTTTTATGTTAATGCAAGGAATGCGCTCAATTGTTTCAACTGCTAGAGATGAAAAAGAAGTCTGTCTAATCCTGTAAAATAAACAATTTTCAGTGTCAAGACTCTGACCACTGAATTCTTGCCAGGTAACTTAATCCTGCTGCTTTCAAAGTAAAAATGAAATTTGAACTATTGCTGCACTGCTCTGAACAATATTTATCCAAACAGAAGAGTAAAGGAAGTCAATTGCAATAAAAGAATAAAAACATGTCAGCAACATTCTCTTAGTATTGGTTTTGTGCATCCACACCACAGACACTGCCATTCCTGAGCAGAAGCCAGGTGAGGCACTAAAAGCATCTGCTCTGTCTGAGAAACTCAGGTTCAGAAGCCCAAAAGCTTTCCATCTCCTCACATTGGAGTCACTGACAGTTATTGTACTGTCCTTGTTCATCTGGAGTATCAAGAACCTCTTTATCCTTCTCCCAGCTTTCTTCTAGCCATTGTGTCAAAGCTGATTCCCATATTTTCATTTTTACTGCTATTGTGCTGCATCAGGTACTTCAAATATCAGAAGATTTGTGATTAGTTACTACAATATTTCTTCCCATGTTATCTTCATTTTCTCTTTTCATGTGATCTATCCACCTTAAAAAATTTTAGAGACACCTGATGTTGCTTCCTTGGATAAACACATCTCCATATCTATTAATCTTGGTCTAGCAACATTTGTATACCATACAGTCAACATTTGCCAAAGTTCTTAGGCACCAAAATCAAAATGGGTTAATTCAATGCAGAAAAACCCAAATACATATTTCGAAATCATGGATATGATGTCATTGAAAATAAGACATACTGGATTATAGAAAATGGATGTCAGACTGAATTTAGGTACCTAAACTGGAAAATATTGCCCTCAATATGGAGTTCTTAAATTGAAATGTAGAAGCAAGCTTTATGGAATGGCTATTTTGTCAATTACTGTAATGACAGAGAATGAGAATCCTATCAAAAACCTGTAAAACTCTTAATGTAAGAGAAATTTACAGGACTTGAAACAGCATTACCCTGTATTTTATTTAATGGTCAGCTATTAAAAAAAAAAGAACAAATATCATGGAACTAGAACATAAAGAAGCCAGGTGTGACTCCTGACTTTGAAGCTCTTTATATCATTCCAGGTTTAAATTTGGAAAGGCCCAGCATGACACACATTCACCTTAGGCTGCCAGTTCTCAAAAAGGTGATGCAATCCAAGTGTTCAGAATTATCTGGTCATGCCCCTTCCATGGATATGTTTTTCCTCTCCCACTTCCATGCTCATAACCTAACACCCTTTTCACCTAACTCCAGCTCTGGTAATGACCAGGCACTCAATGAGAGTAGTGATGCCTCTAGCTCAGCAGAAAATTAACCTGGGTAGAAAAGGTAGTTTTCTGTGTGAGTGGACCTGGCTCAGCAAATGGCTCTGTGATTCCCAACCTTGCACTGGGAGAAGGTCAGAACATGGGAAAAGGAGGAAGCTGAAAGGGCAACAGAACATTCCTCTCTTTTGGTGACTGTGAGACACCACAGCAGCTCAGTTGTTTACAGAAGCAGAGCACTAGAGGTCTGGGAATGAGAACTGGCTCTCTATGGAAATATTAATATCAGTGGTGACATTCTCAGGTTTACTTTGTCAAGAACACTTTTTTGTCTGTACACAAAATCCTTTAGCAACTTGGAAAAACTGCAAAACCAAGGAAACCTCCAAAATGGCTACAGTCAAGAAGCTTCACAGGATAACAAGTTTTTCATCAAAGTTCCTAAGATTCTGAGTTAACAATTCGTTGTTTAGATTTTGTTTTAAGAAGAAGACATCACCAGATAAATGAAATGTCATGGACAAAACCACTGAGAAGTGTAGCAACTAACTATGTACTTGAAATCCCCCTTCCTTCTGTTGGGAAGATTTAAAAGACACAAAAAGTCTAGGCATACGGATGCAACACAAATAATTAAAATTAAATTTAAAGAAAAAAGCACCCTTGGGTCATAAAGAAGTCTTGAGAGACAGAGAATGACACTGTAACAACAACAACAACCACTGCAAGTGAGAATATCTACATCCATAGCCATCTACATATTAAAAGGAATGCATATTCATATTCCCTTGGCTATGTCTCTCTGCTCTTCCAAAGTCAAAGGAACTCTTCTCTAAGCAGATAAAATCTTTCTCACTATGTTTTTCAGCATCTGTCTTTGCTGGTTTCTAATCAAAGCCCATGATAACTAGCTTTGGCAACAGACTGTAGTTTCCCAGATGAGTAAGCAAACAAAGAATTTTTTTCCCCCTCTTCCACAAAATTTGAGATGCATTTTCTGTCTTAAGAGGGAATTGATGAGTTCCATAATCTGGTCAACACCTCAAATACATTTAATGAAGGAACGTCAGGGGTCTATGGTATTTGTATACTTCAAAATGTGGACAGCTACAAGACAAAGATAAATGCCAGCCTGGGAAACAAAAAAACGGACCATAGCAATTTATAAGAATAGAAAACAAGAAACCTTTAAACAACAATTGATTTAGATTTGACTGAGAAACAGACATAAGAAGAACAAGTAAATTGACATATCATAAAAAAATCTTCACTTGGGTTATTCTAAAGTAATCTTTAAATAAGGGGGGAAAAAAAGCTCATCACAACATTCACTGAAAGATGCTATTGATTTGGAAGGCAGAGCCTGAGGGATGTCAAACCAGAAAATCACTATAATCAACTACAAAGGAAATTCATCATGACAAAAAGGAAGTGGGTGGATAAGCTCATGGAAGAAAAAGAAAAATAACACTGCCTGCTGTTGGATGCATTATTTTTAAAAATATATATATAGTGATTGCTAAAATTATTTCTAAGCAGTAAGTAAATATATGAGAAATCTAATAGATAGATACTGAGAGATTGGGATATAGGATGTGTTTTCTTGAAGAGACATTGTGGAGTTCCACAAGCAAATGCATCTTGCCAGTGTGTAAGACAAATTTTAGGTAGAAGATTAAAAACCCAAATATGTAAAAACACAATACTTAAATTTTTCAGAAAGACTGCACAAAAACAGAGAAAATGTATTCTAAACCCACAATTCTAATTTACTTTTCTATAATGAAACAGAAGAGTGCTGAATAAAGTCCAGCAGAAGCCAGCTTGTGGATAATTGACAAAGCAGAAAACTTCCAACAACCTAGGACAAGAAAGACTAAGTTTAACACGTCTCAAATGTGTGGGTTTAAAATAATTGCATTCAACAGGGGAGAGTAAATGGCAGGTGAATTGAATGTTTCTTTCGATGATAATAAAATCTAGAGCACTGATGGAATGTAATTTAATCTAAACCAGCAAAACCCACTTATGTGTATGACATAAGGCCTGATTTTTTGGTGCAATCTGGAAGCAGGAACAGCAACACACCCATATCAAAGCTACACTTCATGCGTGGGGTGGTGTACAGCACCAGGTTTCCAACATTGCTTTCACCCAACAATCTGACAGCAAATTTAGGGAAAAAAGATTCAGATTAAGTGGTTTATGTTTTTGAATGCCCTGCTTTTCTCGTGTTTGGCCTGAGAATATTTCTCTGATTCAGGATAGTACGCAGCCAGTTGGTGTAAATAGTTGGAAATGAGGATAGAGAAGTGTAATATGAAGCAGTCAGAAAACTGTAGTGAGCAATATTTGGCCAGAAAAATTTAGTATATAACTTGCATGATTGACATTCCCCTCCACAGCTCTAAACAGTGCTACACTAAGACGTAAGTGAGGTGTTAAAGAATGGTAGACAGCTTGGAAGTGGTGGTAACTTTACCATGGCTGCTGAAACTGGTACACCCTAGAGCCAATCCCAAAGCCTGTCTTCATCTTCTACCACTTGTCTTCATTAGTGGTAAAATAAAAACACTTCATCCACCAACCCCCCCCGGCTAAAATTTGGGTACTTGCATGGTAACTACATGCAGTTTTAGGTAGTTTTTCACTACTGTCAGTAAAGGGCATATAGTCTCAGGTTTAAATTGAAACTTCTTGAGTATCTGGAGTCAGACAAGAGAGTGGAATTCAGCTAATAAAATAAACACATCTATATTTGTGTCATTCATCTTAGTCAATTAACATTAATAAAACGTTTATCTTAACAGTTGGACTTGATGATTCCTATTTACTTTACTAAGCGCCTGCAAGTGGATTCAAGAAGTCAGTAAACTGTGTATGCAATTGACTTCACAAAACTACAGACTTCTTATTTATGCTTTTTTGTTCATTTTTTGTTGTGACTTAATTTTTCTACCTTAAAGAAACAAAAACAGTTGGACCTGATCGCAGAAAAGGTCCATCTGCTCCATGTAGCCTAACAGCAAATAACCAGGGAAGAGTACAAGTGTATAAAGAAAACTCTTTGATACACACTTGCCATCAATGCAATTTGCATTACTGACCTCTTTATCTGGATAGATATTTTTTCTTGAGGCAGCAATAACAACTCACAAGGTTTCAATAGCAATAGTCTGTGCAATGCTTCAGAGCAGCAAAGCACTTTGCAAGTGCTAAGTATGACTATTCAATGTGTTTCACTTGTATTAGAGATTTGATGATGAAATGCTCAGATTTAATATACCTATTACTTGTATGAGCACAAAATAATTCATCCAAAGCTTGAAGTCTATTAGCTGCCAACTAGTCTACCAATTTACATGATTTTCTGATTAAAAGCACCCTGAAGATCACTGCAGTAATAATGAGGTGTTTCTTAAAGAACCCAATGCAATATACTTATTTTAAAATATTTATTATAACAGCAGTTTAAAATAGTAGTCACAGCTTTTCTTTTTCAGACACAAAAAGCAAACATTTGCCTCTCTGGCAAAGCTACTTCTGTACAAATTTGCAGAGCACTAGCTCTGAAGTTTCAACTTTCTATAAAGTATTGAGTGTATGTTAAGGGCAATGTAATTTACTCTATTTTGAACTATTTAGCACAAAGGGTCCATGATATCACCTCTAACAGCTCTCTTTTCATTTCCTCTAAGTCATAGCAAAACTTTCTCCAAAACTTATTATGTAACTACTGCTATGAAATAACAACAAAACAACAACAATAATAGTAATAAAAAAACCAATTAATAGCATGCCACAAAAAATTATTTTACATGGACAATTTTTTTTTTTTAAAAAAATCACAGAATCCTACATGAGTAGCAGAAAAATATTAATGCCCTTATAAAAAAAAAAAAAAAGTCAAACCATTTTCCATTGGGGATTCTTTCCATTTATATCATATAAAGAAGAGTAGATCTGAAAGGGACCTGAAAGTCTTTTGCTCTGAGGCAAATGAGCTGTACCTGGTAATGCCAGTCTGACACGACCATAAAGATTTCTGATGTTGGAGAAAACCATAACCTCTTACAGATAATCTACTTCCAGTGCTTCATCCTCTTTATCACTGGACAAAATAATCTTTCTACTTCAACTGTAAATCTAATATTTTTGCCCCATGTACTACTAATAGGGAGAATAAACTATTTCCCTCTTTTGAGAAACCTATCAAATCATTATCAGGACAGTTGTCAGAGTTTGATAGTAGTAAAGACCACTGCTTGAAAAGACATGTAGCCTTTTGAAAATCATTTATGAAACAACTTTCCATTAATAATTATTGCATATGAAGTAAAACAACGTATTTTTGCATTTCTCTCTTGTTAAGTAAGTCCTTTGTTATGCTGGTATTGCCAACATAAAATTTTTAAAATGTGTTACTTATAGAGCCAATTATATTAATCAAGTGAGAAAAATTCCATTACAAATATTAAAATAATCCATTATTGCATGTTAAGGGATTGACTGCATTATGCCATGACTTGTTGGCTGAGGTATCAACATTCTTACATGCTGTTTCAAATTATTGCCTGAGCAATGTCTCCCCCAGTCTATCACACACTTTATTATCTACATAAAGCAGAAATTCTTATAGTCTTACAGATTCTCAAAATACTTTATAAAACAGGTTCTCATCTCACTTGAGTAAATGGTATTAATGGAACATGTAAAAGTAGATGACTGTATACAATTGCTATTTTGTCCTAGAAAGGCAAATTCTCTAGCAGCCTTTCAGAGGTTCAGTGACAAATTAGGACTAACACATGCAACTGAAATTGCTGATGAAGTGTCAGTAAACAATATTTAGTTTTCAAATTCAAGTTTATGTATGTAAAGATTGCACAGCAGAGTTTACTCAAAAGCCACAAAAAGATATTTTCAACAATTTAGGCATTATTTTCATTGATGCATTTAAAATTTTATACAATAAAATGTACAATACGGAAATAAACTCTTTCCTAAAACCAAAAGAAAACCCATTTAATTATCAATTTGGTAATCGTATCTATGGCTCTGTGATATTTAAATAGCCATCAAAGAGAAACAGCTGGTTAGATATAACAGATATCCATGCAGTAAAGTCATCTTAAAGGAAAAGCTTTGAATTTAGTGAAACAGGAAATGTTTAGTTAACGACAAGTCTCCAGAAGAACGCAAGTCCAGAAACATTCTAAAACTGGACAGATTCAGCAAGCTGAATCTTCACTGTTTTTCTTCTTGCATGTATTCTTACCCCAGAAAACACTTTATAATGAAAGGAGAGAGGGGGCAAATGAAAGTTCCGAGTACTTAATGATTAAAATCCTATAAAGGAAATCCTTTAGATAGTATTTGTTTAACATAAAACATTTAGCATTTACATGTATTTAAATCCTATAACATTTAAGAGCATTGGGGTATTTAAGAGTACACAGTAGCCATCCACACCCTATCAAATTCTGACATAATACTTTGCCTCCTTACGCACAGGAACAAGGACAGAGACTGATCTAACTGACAGGAAAGGACAGGCAGGTGCAGTGGTTTTAAGCCTCATCTCGCATGTAGGTGAATCAGGTTCAACTTTCCCCTGGACTATTGTAATTGTAGCTAAAAGTCATTTGGTGAGTATCATCAACTCAGATGCCTAAACATGGAAATCAAAGTGTCATTTTAGTGACACAAAGACACAAAGACTTATTTCTGTAAGAATGGCAGATATGAAACAGCAGCCACAGATCCTTCTTGACTGGAGCTACAGGCTGGATTTGTGAGCTTTAGGGCATCCAAAGTTGCTCCTAACATTTACATTTAGGAATTGCACTTGCCTTTCATGGGATATTTACATATTTAATTTTCAGTTCATATATTATGGAAAACAGATTTCCTACACACACACAGATAAAGGCACATTCCTTAAGTGCTTTGATTTTCCTTGTAGAGATATCTCTATCTATGCGCTACATGCAGATTTCTCTCTCTTAATACCTATATTAACTGTGTGTGAACATCCTCAGTGCCTCCATTTAATGAGAATCTCAGCATTGCAAAGCTAGATGCAAAAGTGGTGCTCATTCACTACAACATTAGGGTTATACAGCATCATCAGAGCAAACCAGACAATCCCTGGACAGCTATGGATGGCCAAGCCTTTGTTGGATGATCTTTCATTTGAACCATGCACAGAGAGGAAGCTTGGTTGACTTTGGACTTAAAGAGTTCATATCATCTTGGTAACTAAATGACCTCGGGGCAGGATTAATATGTATGGGTAGGGAGCATTTACAACTCTGCCTAAAGCTATCGCACTTGGATGCTCTGAATTGCCCTCCTGAGGATACTCACTCTTTCCTTTGGCTATATAGATAGCTTGGCTTTCTAATTTACGCATGAATAAGCTCCTTTTTAAAGCTTTGAATTATTTTTTGTGGAACCTCTGTAGCTTTGGCTAGGACACATCCTGACAGATTTAGGTTCAATGGAACCACATTAAATCAGAGTATTTCAGAGATATCCATTCATCCTCCAGGAGTTAAGACTAGAATTTAGAATGAAAAATTTTGGATCTAAACACATCATTTCTTTAAGTTCTCTATATTTCACAAGTTTTCTCTCTAACTCTGTGAAATTTTCTAATTTGACAGATCCATAAACCATCAAGACTATCTTAATGCTATCAACAGTCTTAAGTGCAGTATCAAAGTTCAGTTCATTGAACCATCAAATAATATTCTCTTTGGGGCATTTTCTCCCCTTGATGAGCACACATAAGAACTAGGCATGTTAATCATTATATATATATATAGAGAGAGAGAAGCAAATGTAATCCATTGTACATTCAGCCTGTCAAAATGTATCAATTATTCAGTCAGAACAGTATGACTGCATGAATCATTTCAGTGTTCACCACAAAGCAGGTTGGAAATAGGTCTTGATGAAATAACTGCGTAGGAATTTTAAAAACTATTAATATTAACAAAAATTTGAGGTATAAGGAAGGACGGCATCAGCAGGTATCAGTAAGGTCTAGGACTGCTTAGAAAACATTATTTTTTCTGTCCTCCTTGCTAAGCCCTTTCCAGTTCAGATAATGTTTCCTTTCTGCTGCAGGCTTCTCTCAGGAAATTAATTTCTTAGCTCGATGTCACCTGAGGACATCCAAATGAACCACATAACATTTCTGTCGCCTCCTTTCTTGCTAATGCTGTGCTACATCTTAACATTTCACATAACAACTCTAAGACAACCTGATGTTATTATGAACTTTATAAAGTGCTCCACCACACTCTATGGCATTGTATAAATAAAAGTAAGATAGCATCACTGCTTCAGGTTTGTGTTCTAAACATCCTCTTTCACAGGGCAAAGTACTGGGCAAAACTGAACGATTTGGCCAACAGGAAACAAGACCAGCAGAAGATTGATTTCCTCTGCTTTACACTCTTCTGTAGGAGATTCTTCTTTTCTTTCCCTTCATAATATTTCCACTCCTAATGTTTTAGGAGGAAGGGGGCTGATGTTTTCTAGAGGGGATAATTGCAGGAGATATTTTGCATAACAGGGTGAAACACTAGAGTATTAGATGGGACTTTTTCTTATCTGATGTGTATGCAGAGGAATGTATTAAACAGAAGTCCTTTAAGGTACATTAGGTTTGACAGCCATCTTTGCTCTGCTATGAGTTTGGCACACAGGACTGCTTGAGATGAGGATCCAGGCTGCCACTCGCTCTCATTTTTAACGCCACCTCAATCCAGACATTCTCCGGTGTCTACTGATTTTGTAGTAAGATATTTTGAAGAAGTTTTTCTTTTGCCTCAGTTTTTCACATGAACTTAATATAGTGTAAAGTGAGAGTTTATGATCCCAGAGAGAGATACGCCACACAGACTAGCAGAGCATAAAAAGGATCAGGACAGGTTTTCCAGCATCCCCCAGTGCCTCAAATTTGAACCAAAGGGACTACTTCCTAACCAAAAGCCCTCGTATTTTTTATTCTATTTTCCCCTTTTGATAACAGAAGGCTCAGACAAACAGAATCAAATAGAAACTCTATTCTGCTGTTCATGCAAGCCTGTTCACAAAATGCCTCCCACAGGCTGCTTTCCACCAGCCTTGCTGTTTCATTTAATCCATTCAGTCCTGAAGGATCAACTTAGGCAATTAGACAGGGGATTTGGGCTCTGAGGGATAATTGGATGACTTACATGCAATAAACTTCTTGCACAATCTCTTCACTTTTTTCTTTTGTTCTCTTTGCTCATCCCTTTGTTTCTCATCATTAATTTTTTTAATCAAGTTTGCAACACTCTTGCAGTTACAGCAAGATAGTAATGTGACCAAGCAGCAAGAACCTGAACACCTACATTGCAGCTCCTGCTGTTTTATGCCTCTTTAAGTTGTTCTGATGTGGCACCAAAGGGAAGAACAGCTGAATTTAGATGACTGGATGCAGCAGTCAAGGCTTTGTTTTTGTATCTGCAGCACTGCTGAAGTGGAAGAGTGGGAATGAATAAGCTCAGATATCTGCCTAATGTCAGGTGAATCCTGAAGGAGAGCTCATATGGGGGGAAAAAAGGTATTACAGCAGAATTTAATTGGTTATATTCTGGTGAATTGTGTGTGAATTATATCACAGCCAAGGAGCTTACCAACATAGATTAAGGACTGCTGAAATGTAATTATTACCTGTCTTTACCCCCTATAAACATCTTCAACTTGTCATCTCTATATCTCCCATGTCTGGGAGCTCTTTTTGCCTTGGACACACAGGCTCATTCTCACTGTTAGTCTTCAGCCTGATGCTTCTGACTTTCATTTCCTCTGGTTTTGACACATTCCTCTCATATCAACAATTTCCCTCATGCCATCCCTCTTAATATCATATTTATTTACTGCATAAAACTGCCTTTCTCTGCTCACATGATTTTAAACTTCTCTCAGTTCCTTTTATTTTCTATACACTAGCACAATTTGCCAGTCTGGATATACAGTGATTTAAAATCTCATATGAGTTTCAACATTTCCCTCCAACATTACAATATAATTCTCTTTTATAATAAATGCCAGTGAAATATTAATGATCACTATGCTGTCAACCATAAAAAGCAATAGCAACAAAAAATAAAAATCAGATCTTAAACTGCCTAGCTTTAATGTTAGAGATCGTGTAACCAACTGCTGAATGTGCAGAAGTCTTTTTCAGCACTCATCTGTAAGGAATACAAATATTGCAGCCACAGCTACTGAGACTGGCTCAACCTGTAGGAATGAGTTTTCCTTCTAGATGTCCACATTCAGTCTCACAAATGACAAATAGACACAATATTCTGCAGATCTCCTCTGAAGAGCTGCTCAGGTAACACTGACAGGCATAATATGAAATTAGGACAGACTGTGCAGAACCTTGTGAAATGCTGTAGGTTTCTTACAAATGAAAAACAGTCATCAAAAGCAAGTTCAAGAGCAGAACAAAATTTATTTCTCCTCCTACTAGAGAGATAGGTATTCAAGAGCTAGCCACCTTCAGATGAAAGTATTTTAAGATTTTAGGGGGGATTTTAAGATGGGATAAAAACCTGACTGATAAATAAATGGAAAATGCTTTTCAGAGTCCTTGTATGACTGGAGGCAGCATGCAGCTCTTCTCTCAGTATTGCATCAATGAGGAGCAGGTTTGAGTAGCTCAGGCAGAATGCTGAAGGATGTGACTGTTGAGTTGCTTCAAATGGTAGAGAGAACACAAATTGACTGAAGATGGAGTAATGAACTAAGAGGGTGAAATATGAAAGATATGATTAATCGAAGCTCACAAAGATATTGCATTTGTCTGCAAAAAAAGAAGGAAAGGAAGATGTTAAGGGTTTGTGTTTTTATGGTGCAATGTGGTGATAGCTGAGCTTGTTTTTGTTTTTGCAGCAGTCTAAAACACAACAGAGGTCTCAGCAGCAGTTAATTTACTTTGTTTTGTGACTGAGGAACACACATCAAAATAATTTTTTCCTCCTTACGTAGAATCTCAAGGGACACCCTCAGATAGGTACTGTGAATCTCAGACTGTTTATGTCTCTCTGCCATAGACCTTAGTACATTCAAGAGACCGTGGAGGTGATAAAAATCAAATTTAATTTATATACCAGGCAATTGTCTTCTCAAACAAGTCCTATAAAAGAAAGAGCCCACATAATGCTATTGGCCAAACCTCATTTCAATGTGCACTATATGAGTGGTGGAATATACCACAGTAAGAGCCAATTCCGTGTACAGGGAATCAGACTAAGTAACTAACAGGGTCTTTTCTGTAACTCTATAGAAAATGGTTTCTGGAAGAATATCAATAGGCATTTCTCACAAGCGTACAGGTGTTAACCTTGATGCCCTGGCCATGTTCCAGCCCAGGTAATTACCTTTTGCACTGAAATTCTCCTTCCATACTCTCCTAGCTTGTCTCCACTCTCTGGCCCTGATTTATGTGCAATTAAACAGCAGCAGCATGTCACTGTGCCAGTAACTTGCCTGTCAGTGCAGGGAGTGGGGAGGGGTGGTCATTATATCAACTACTAGTCCCATTAAAGGTTATGAAGTTTGTTAGGGTCCTTGCAAACATTCTATCTAGATAAAAGATAACCCTGCACAGATCATCCTATGCCTCATCTTATGAGGGCAGGGTTTTTTTTAAGCTTTTTTTCTGCAGGTGAGAGGATAGTTGGCTCCCCTTTGTCACAGCAAGCTCAGCAGGTAGCTTCCTCTCCCCGATCCCCATTCTGCAGTGCTCCTGATCTCCACAGGAGAGTTGCTTCATTTCCCGCTCCCTCCTCCGGCGCAGCCCTTCAGCTCCACAGGAGCCCCCGTGTCTCCTGAGCCTCCATTCCTGCAATGCAGCATTCACCATCTATAAATTCTAGCTGTAGAATGAGCATAGCGACCAGGACTTGGGTAAATGCTTGGAAGCCTTTGCTTCAGAATTCCCTGCTAACACAGTATCATTTCTCTGGGAGTTATGATCTCTTTTTGTCCAGGAAATTGTGCAGATGAGGTGCAGAACCTCAGTGTTTAAACAGAAATACAGAAAATCCTTTAGCAGAAGAAAGGCTATCAGAGCCACGCATCCCACACAGCAGCAATCCAGCCTGTGCAGCACAGTAACACCATTCTCTACCAGCAGAATGAGACTGACTGAAAAGCAAGAACTAAGTACATATAAGGAGCACTTGCAATCCAACAGCACACACAGCTCTGAGTAATTTTTAAAGGTACTTTCAGATGCATCAGTTTTGGTGGAGCTGAATGTTGTAAGCACAATACAAATCCTGTGAATTAAAAAAGAAAAGTCAGCTTCCTAGGCAGCTTCCTGGATTTCAAGAAGAATCAAGAGTTTTACTTTGTTCTCAGACTTATTCTTCAAGTTTTGAATAGTGTACTGGAGAAAAAGACAACATATGTTTTCAAAACAATTTGTGAGAAACAAGCCACCTACCTAAGTGTAACTCTGAAATATGAAAATACAATAGGTAATAGAAGAAAAAAGGCCAACGCTGGCAATCATTCTAGGAAAAGATCAATGATAACAACTACTTTTAAGGTAATCCTTATTATTTTAAAAATTTCTTTTGATGTCTGAGAAATTTGAATCTGCTGTTTCATATTCCAAATGTTACAAAAAGTGATTCTTTAGTTTTGATTTCTTTGTTTGTTTGTTTTACACACACACACACACATCAGACTCTTCTCAGAGTTGCACAGCAATAGAATGAGAGAAAACGGACACAAACGAGAGCATAAGAAATTTTGATATAAAAAGGTTTTTCTTTGTGCCTTTGTTTGTTTTCTAGCATGAAGCTGTGTTTTAGCTAGCATGAAGCATGAATACTGGAACAGGCACCCACAGAGCTGGATGAAATCTCCATCCTCAGAGATATTGAGGACACAACTGCAGCTCTGAGCAACAGAGATATTGAGGACACAACTGCAGCCCTGAGCAACCTGACTTGACCAAACCCATTCTGAGCAGGGGGTTGGACCAGATGAGCTCTGGAGGTCACTTCCTCTAGAGCAGAGGAATTTTTAGAGATTTTTTTAGTACAAAAACATATAGACAGACATAAATACACACACACACACAAATACTGTCACAGCTAAACACATTCTTGTATCTGCATTGCATTCTGCACATGTGTATGTGCTCTGTTGAATGTGGACACCCACATATGACATGCTACATAAAACACGGAGGCATCTGAGCCTGAGAAGGAATAACAAAAAAATGTCAGCATGAGCTCCAATAAAGTAGGATAATTCCTGACACTGAATGCTATGTCAGTTTTACCTATTTTCCTGTTAAATTCTGGCATCTTGAGCTGCAGCAGTTTTAACTACAGCAGAATAGTGCAACTAATGAAAGCTAATGAAATTCAGTCTGAATGAACAGTTCAATGTGGCACCACAGGAGAAACAACTTAGCTCTGACCATCTAAGCAAGACATAGAGGACATTTTTTGAAATTCTAATTAGACTGAATTGAGGAAAATGGAAGAAAAGAAAAAGATGGCCCTGCTTTAAATTACTGTGCCTTGGACATCAGCTGCATCCACCCAATGTTTCACAAGTGAGAGATAAGCAAAGGAAAATGAAGATTTTGATTGTTTTCCAACCACCCACAGTAAAGGATCAGGGTACAGCCCACAGTACTAGAACTGCTTCAACCCCCTATGTGCTGCTGCTGCTGAGTAATCAACCACTTGTTTTAATATGGTACCTGAGTGGAAAGTTTTCTAGATACTACTCTTCAGGGAGATCTCCCAAGAAGAAACAGGTTATGAATCTCAACTTAAAATAGTTACACAAATGCGTCTGGGGACTAGAAATTACCAGAGTATGATTATGTAGACAAAACTTAGATGAACAGCTCTACTAAAGTGAAAGGAGCAATTTCTTTTAAATGTACAACCTTTCACAAAATACCTTTGCATAAATTCCCATAATTGCTTTTCTTCATGATCCCCCCCTTCATGATTTAGGTAAAAAAACACTACTTACATGTAATTCCAAGTTAGTTCTAGATCAACTATAAAGGCCTAACGTAGTGACTGTGCAATCTTACCAACTCTCTTAATTTCCCTCTATCATGTCTCTAATACTTTTGCCTCACGTGCCATATATAAAAATGTACATGTTCTCAATTTTCAGTGTCTTTTTGAGAACTTACACTTTATCACATACAGACACTGAAGGAAACATTAGTGAAAGCAAATGTGTGGAAAATTGCTTCCACAGAAAAGAAGCCTCTGTCTTAAGTACAGTTTTAAAAAAAGTTGGACCAATTAACAATCTGTGAATGTTAGAAACATCTTAACAGTGTCTCAAAGATGAAAGAGCATATCGCAGAATGAGGAAAGGGGGGAAAATTAAATTATGTCTGCAGTCATAATGAATCAAAGCCCAGAAGGTGGTCTCCAAATCAGCAGGTTTTGATGAAATATTAAGAAAAATTATTATTGATGAAAAATGAATAAGCTCTTTTTGATTTTAGCAACCTTTAAATCACACTTTCCTAATTAAAATAGCTTCAGCTTGCCCCTCCATTCCTTGATGGGCATTTAGCAATCCTTAGAAATGGGTGGGTTAATTTGACAACATTTTAGCAAATATGCATAGTGTTTATCATAAGCAAGCAGACACCACACAGTTTAAGATGATGTACAAAATAATATACAGATAAACCTTCTCTTTTTCCTTTTTTCTTTCTTTTTTTTCCCCGAGACTATATCTACTACAATAATAACAAAGTAATGACAGACAACTTTTGCTTGTTTTCTCTGCAGCATATAATACCCACATAATACCCATATAACTATTAATGAGCCATGAACTATGTCTAGCTAAATAAAGACCAATACTAGCATTTTCTGTCTCCTTTGTTCACCAGGTCAGAGCTCTTTCCTTCCCAAAGATAAGTGGAAATGAAAAGTCTGAGGGACATTAGTTCTCACATGCCTTGAAGTTGTACAAATTCTAATTGCTTTTTTTAAAATGTTGGTAGTAGAAATTATGTGTTCTCTTTTCATCCCAGTTTGTGCTGTGCTTCCTTTTAAAGGGAAACCTAGGAATGAGGGAAGGCTGTAATCAAGACTGAATTGTTGAACACAGAAGACATTTCATTACAGAATGCAATGCAACTCAGGCATGTCATGCATTATTGTTACCAAACTATACACACAAATTAAAATGAAGCACAACCTGCTCTTCTGCTTTTTCTTTCATAAATTCTTATATGTTATATCACGATCTAAACTCCAGGCAGATGAAATTACCTATCCATTACAAGTATGTCATCTATTTACCATAATAACATTTCATATACCCATCATGTAAGAAAGACTCCTATGAACACATCAGATTGAAAAGCTATTTAAATGTCACTAGTATTTTAAAGAATGAAAAAAAAATTATGGTAAGTAAGTCTCATGTTAGAAATAAGTCTGATGTTTTTCAGAAATACCTAATCATACAAAATAGGTCATGCAAGAAACCTTTCAATGTTTCACATCATAGTGTTTGAGCCTTAAGGAACAAGACTTCAAACACTTTATAAACCAATTCTTTAACAATATACCATGAAGTATAAGGCTGTGGAAATATACACTGTTTTCTGAGTGACGACTGGAAAAGCACTGTTTTTCAGCTTTCCAACCAAGAACAAACTGAAACAAGATCTTTCAGCAATTTCTCAGTTTCCAAGGTTTCCAATGTGATATGTTTCATAAGCACTCACTCAATGAGTTTACAAGATTTTGAAAGGAACCAACCACCTTCCCCCACAATCTATATGTAATGATGCTATTTTCCTTCCTAAAATTTACTGTAGAGGATTCCTCCCCACAATTAGACTCCACCACTTCCGCCAGTGACAAAATAGTTCACAACCACAAGCAGGATGATTTGTAAGTCACATAAACAAACAATACTGGCCATAAGGATAAACAATGGAGTTTAATTCAGTTTGTCTCATCTCTGAAGGAGATATCATTCATAAGAATAGAAAATGAGGAAAAACTCTTTAAACTCTCCAATACTAGAAGAACATTTTGCTGTTCATCCAATAAACTACATTATTTTAAAGATGTAACTTCAAATTGCATCTTTAGTTTTAGCAAGTAGAAAGCCAGAATTTGGTGAACATGCAGCACTCACTCCAAGATCTGCCTGTAAATCCCTTTCCTATAACCAGACAAAGCTAAAATGCAAAACCTCTAGCCCTTTAAATGCTTGGAAAGGAGAAGCCTGAATCCTTCACCAAAGAGGAACAGATGGGTTGACTGGAGGGACATAAAAGAAAGAAAAATCATAAATTTGTATTCTATTTAGAAAGGGCTACATTCAATAGCAACAATAAATTAAACTGATTAAATTAGGGCGCTCAAGTGCTGCACAACATCAGTTCACAATCCAAATTTTGGTTAGTAGAACTTGCAAAGAACAGATTTTAACAGTTTACACTGGTAGGATCAAAGCACTTCATTTAATGAATGGGAAAGCTTTTGCTTTTTCAGCTTTATATATTCAAATATTCCCCATAACTTTCTCAGGATGAAGAACTTCAAATTGTATTGATGGTATTAGTGGGAAATAAAGATGTGCATGTTACAGACACAGCTTGGTTTTTGGACTGCAATCTCAAGCCATACAATAACCATTAGATGCCTGAGACATTTCCTTTCATTGCTTTTGCATCTTGTTTTGTTTTATACTAGGATATAAAATTATAGTTTTCTTTTTTTTTTTAATTAAATGTTATCTTCTATCATCTGAAAAAATGTAATGGTTCATTTCTTTTTTTTCTTCAAAAAACACCCAACTGATCAATATCTGTGTGCAAATTGCACTAATATACCAACAAAAAAATCCCATGCATAATTCAGTTACAACATATTTAAAATCCTAATATATTATACCCTTAAATGGATGAAAAGTGATAGGTTTTGATCCACCTTTTATACATAGTCTCTCATCTGCACTCAAAAGAATTGAAAATCACAAAGCCATGCAGATACTCCCAATTTCCAGCAAAGGCAGCCCATCCGCAGTCGCTCAGAACAGGGGCACAAAGGGCACGTTTGGGTGGGCCCCCTTCATCCCCTTGTCTTGTAACCCGGAGCAGGAAGTTCATCTCTCTTATCTCTCTGTGCATTTTCCCACTGCAACCATTTGTAGAGGTACTAACTGGAGCTGCTTTTGTAAAAACAAACAAACATCTGTCACACTTCAGATTACACAGCAAGCTGACCAGAGAAGAGGGGAAGAGAAACCACCGGGTTCTCGGTGAGGTTGTGGCTGTGGTAAATGGAGAAAGACATGATTCTCACAACAGTATCAGTGCTTGGTATCTATTCAGAGAGAAACCAGGGCTTTCAAGTAATTAAAATGGGAGACCTGAATAGAGTTCACTGTAAGTCTGCCATTTATTCCACCAAAGTGGGAAACCAAACAGGGGAGTGCAATCACATACTTTCACAATAGGGAGCCTACATAAATCCTCATGAATTTATATTAAAACTTGTCTTATAT
This sequence comes from Pachyramphus minor, assembly GCA_013397135.1. NCBI lineage: Eukaryota > Metazoa > Chordata > Aves > Passeriformes > Tyrannidae > Pachyramphus > Pachyramphus minor. The sequence continues at coordinate 866,420 of VYXB01004472.1, read as the reverse complement.
TCTATCAAGATGGAAGAACAAAAGAAAACAACAAACCTAAGATAATAAAATGCCAATGCTAATAGTGTCTATTGGGTTCTAAATATACAGGTCTATGAGAGACCAAGCTAATTTTTAGGCAGTCCTAGGGGCAAGGATTACTGGCTTATAGGATGAAGGGTAGAGAAACAAAAAACCCAATGTGTTAGCTCTAAAGTGAAATTAAACCCCATGAAGAGTCTCACAGAGGCTCTAACTAATCCTTCTTTGGGTTATCACAGACAGAGGAGGAAAAATACCACAATGACTTCCAAGTATTATTTTCAGTTTTACACGTTCGAGAACTGCAAACAGTTCATTAACCCACTGCTCTCCAGCAGGTTGTCTTGGAAAGTCTGTTTGATTATCCCATAATGGCATATTTTCTAGGTCAGGAAAGTCTTTCCAGAAATCATTCTCAGAGGAATGAAGTTTCAAAATGCCACAAAAGAGTGACACTCACTGGAAGGTAAGGATTTAAAACCTATGACTACTAATTTCTAAAACATTACTGATTATTTAAGGAGCTTGGCAAACAGTTCTCTACTCTGAAATGCTTGCAACTTGATTGAGTATTCACCTGCATGAGTGGTACCTTCCCCTGGTAGCACATTATCTGTAGGGCTCTGATGGCAGAAGGTGATAAACAATGACGAACAAAGTATTCAGGAGTAGGACAACACTTCCACACCAGTGAAGAGAAGTAAACAGAGGTAGGAAGGAAGAGCTTACTCATAACCTTATTCAATCCAGGTTGTTAGCCTTCTGCACAGCTCTGCAGATTTTAAATGTCACTGGTTAGACAGTTTAGAGTGCCTTGGCCTTTCCCTTCATGAAAGTGCTCTTCAAGTCAACTTCCAGAACCATGAAAAATATCTTCATCTAAGAAACATCCTAGCATTTACAGGATGCAACACCCTGAGTAATAATTCCTCTCTCTTATCTTTGGTGGGCCTCCCAGTAAGCTCAGATTCCTATGCATAAATGATCCCACAGAGTAAGAACACTGTTGTGACTGACACTACCGATAAAGAAGTTTAATATAGCTGAACAAGAGCCTGCTTTTTCAACAAATATTTATCCAGGCATGGCAATATAGTATTTCATAGCTTTCATGACCCATTCTGCTATTGCTAAGAATTATTTTACACACACTAGAAAAACAGTCTCCTTATTGCACTTTTTACATATTTCTATATTATATTAGAGTGTTTGTATGCAGTTTCCAGGTTTCATTACTCTCATGCCAATTTAAGCACAAAGATACTACTCAGAGAATCAAAGTTAACATCTTAATAAAATGTTCTCCATTTCTTTTTGGAAAAGCAGCAAGCAACGTATGTGACCCAACCTTAAAAACAGCATCTTGCCTCTTTGCACCAAACAGATGACAGATAAAGGAAGTGGGGCTATTTTCAGTTCCGTGATATTCCTTTGACATAACTTGATTCTACTTCTGATAGAAAAGAAACAAGTTCATGACGGCCTCCCTTCTAAAATGAAGATTTTTTTTCTTTTTAATGGCAAAATGCACGCAAAAAGCATACGATTATGGTATTTATGTTTCCATTAAAATGTCCTCAGCAAGCTGGAAGAGTCTAACCTACTATTTTCAAGCTATTTAGATTTACAGCATCACAGTGCTTATTTTATTTCAATTATATTTCAGGACAATGCACTCTTGGTGGGAAATGATTACTGAGTGACAGCCAGTAAATGTCCATTAGGAGTTGTCTTTCCACATGCTGCTCAGCTATGGATGTCAGGTGATCGCTATAAACCCCCACTGTGTAGTACCATTGTCATCTACATGAAAAACAGTATTGAGCAGTCGTACAGGTTCTCTTCTGTATGATCCAAAACATACTAGAGACATTTTTCAGCTAAGTTAAAAGCTGTTTCCTCAAGAACACAATTTCCTTGAGATACATCTTTCGTGAACGGTAAAATAAACATAGATTATACGTTCGACCTTGACTTCACTTCATCAATGCCTAAAATTAGAAGTGAAAAAACTTCCTAGCAGCCTGTCTCTGTATGTATCGGTACATAGGATGGAGATAATATAGCAAGGGCAGATCATGTACAGTAGCTATACTGATCATCAATCTCTCCCAACATATTCACTAATTTTATTTATTTATTTATTGCTAGAGCTTCATTTCTTCTGAGCAATAAACTCCAGCGTTAAGAAGGAGGATCTGCTTTAATTCCCTAGGATCAAGAAAAGAAAACAATTTTTTTAGTGCTACTGGAGAGAATTGCTATGACTAGGGTAACTGGAATTTGAAGTGTTTCAAGATTCACAGAAACTATTTGTACACATGGATTATATAAGAAGCCCAAAGTAAAAAACCTTCCATATTTCAACTATATCTTTAACAAATACTATCACTGAAAAATCAAACCGAAAAACCAAACAATGCTTTTCTCTCTAAACCCCCCCAATATCCATTAATGATTTAAGGATGATGCCACACAAATCTTCATTAATTCAGTTCTAAACCAATTTCAAGTCCTGTAAGGATATATTTGAATATAATTTACTATTTACAAAGTTGGTTTTTTTTAATAGCCATTGTTGGTAAGATGGGTAAAGCATTGTCACTTACACACATATAGATGTGTGTGTCTCCAATGAGTAGGTTAACATCTCTTTCTCCTTTGCTGTATTTTGACATTATACTACCTACTTTCTAATTTAGAGAAATGGACAAAGTTCAAGGAATAACCATGTTCTTCTTACTGTTTTGTACTATATGTCTACAATTGAGGTGCTTGGGATACATGCAAATACAAAATACATCCAAGAGGGAGAAACAGGCCTATTCTCAATTCTGGTTTCAGTTAGGTTATAAAATAACTGTCTGATGACAGTACCATCACTTGTTGAAGTAATATAGTAGTTGTTCTCATAATATCCTTAAATGTGGGGGGAAAAAAAAATCCACTATTCTAATGAGCACTTTATTTGCTTTGTTATTATTCATATGCCATGATACAGTTAAACCTACAATAGTTGGTGGCATGTGTTGATGAAACTAAGAGAGAAGTTGAGGGAATATTAAAGGAAAATAAACCCTGACAAGGCCTCACACACAGGCACAGTAATTCTCTTGCAAGTTACGGAAAAATTGTCATAAATGTTCAGCAATGGTATGCAAACTATTATGGGACATTTTGTTCTATGCTTCTTTGTAAGAGCCTTTTAAATAACCTTTTGGACATACTTAAATGTCAAATTTTGTTTGGCATTAAGCACCAAACTTTAATAGAAATAACATTTCCCATATAAACAATGCTGCTTTTAGTATGAACGTGCTAAAGATTTGAGACAGCCTGGCCATTACCAGCTCCTGGCAGTTCAGCGCAAGGGTAACACACTGAGACTGATTTCCCTTCCCATCCACAAAGGCTGGAAGCAACTGTTTCTATTTAGGTAACCTCTGAAACATCCAGAGGAAAGGAAAGGATGAAAGGGCAAAGGGGTAAAAGACACAGAAAATAACACTCACCAGAGGTGAACGCTAATGTACACAATATTTTAAGGATGCAGAACCTCAATCAACTATTCCTTATCAAATTTCTTGTAGCATTATCAGGATAAATCAGACTGCAGAGAAGAGAGCTCCATGGAGAAGAGCCTTGAGAGGAGGCATTTGGATGCTTGGTGTCAAAAGGGGCATCATAGGAGATGCTAAGTGAAAGAGGAAGATGTCTCTGCTGGAAAGGGATAGTAAGAAACAACTTGCAATTCCCATGGGGTGAGGAGCCAGGTATCCTACAGACAAGGAGATAACTCAGTTAACAAGCACCTCAGGTCCTCCCGGTCACAACTGTTTCTTAAAATGCTCAGAGGATGCTTTCTTACTACATCTAAGAGAAAGCCTGTAAAACACACAGAAGCCTTTGGGACGATACCGCAGCCACGATTCAGGCTCTCCTGCTGAACATTACAAAGGGTCAAGCTCCCAGACTTCCTTCACACAGCTAGAGGATGACTGAAAGCTGCTTCCTCACAGCTGTTACATCTCCTCTATGCCCAACTAGGTGATCTTTACGGTCCCTTCCAACCCAAACTATTCTATGACATTATGACACTCTCTCTCAGTGGTGGGCCCAAAGTATGGACCCAACTTCTGGGAGAGGCAACTTTGAGCCTGCACAAATCACTGTAACATTTCCCAGAAAGTCTCCCTGAACCGAGAGGGATTCATCATCTCCACAGTTTAGTTGATAAAAAAGGTGTGAGAAGAGAGAAAAGGAAACGCGATACACCAGAACTTCATGCCTCAGACCCCAGAACAGGTATTTCAGAGCACATTTATAGCAGACAATAATATTTTTACATCTGAATTAAATATTTCTTTCCAGGTGTTTCTTGTCAAATGTGTCCCCCTTTATCATAAGACTAGGGGTGTCCTTGCTCGCCCCAGTTCTAGTCCCTGACTTGCTTATTCTCCCTCTGCTCAAGCCCATTGTGTGTGCTGGGTCTTTCCTTTTGTCACAGCGTGATCCAGCTGTGAGAGACAGGGCCCTCTGTGTTCCAGAAGCAGCCTGAATGTGCAAAACTACCTCCCTGCTCTTCAGTCCTACCCATATGATTAACATCAGATTCCCCTAGTACCCCGTTATCTTCAGCTTTACTCACTCTCTCCTGGCTCTTTTATCAGCAATCACAGAGTTAGCTAGGTCATGCAGGTCTTCTATTTCGCTGTGCCAGGCTTGCATCAAAGAACTTTTTTTTTGTTGATGTGACATTGATGCCATTCAACTCCAGCATGAAACACTGCCTTTGGTCTAACAAAAACAGCCATGAGAGAGTCACCACGTGGCAGCCATATCCAACCAAGCTCTCTTGATTTCCAAAGGCACCAAAGCGCTGAAATGTGTATTTCATATACATATGAATGCTGAATATATTTTATACATACACACAAATATATATATGTGCATATGTATATACATATATAATATTTCAAAGGTATATATACACCTTGGTATACCAGTGCCAGCCAAACTATGGCTAAGGAATACAAAATTTCAAGGACACAGGTGAAGTTGCCATCTTTTAATATTATTTTGCTTCCTTCACTGAAATAATGCGCATATTTCCACAATATATAAATTATTTTCATTTAATATGAAAAACAGATCTTCTACACAGCACAAGAGAACAATGCAGTTGAGAAAACAAAAAGGCAGCTGTGTTAGTGATTTTTAGTAAAAATGTATGCATTCCACAATGCATCTGAGATTTTCTTATTTGTCATGTTAGAGGATATACTTTTATCGATATTATGTAAAGAAACTTGGCAATATAGATGTAGCGGAGGGCTAAATGCAACAATCTCAGTCCTCAAAGGGTTTCAGACAGACAATTAGATGAACTCTGCACGACAGCTACCTTCCTTAAGACCAAATACAAATGACTCCATTACCACCTAGAACAGAATATGCAAGATGAATGCCAGTCTTTATGTAGAAGCTATACAGACTTCAAACACTGTAAGCAAAGACACTGCTTTGCTGATTTAACTGGAAGTCCAATATTTCAATTCTGGAAAGAATGAAGTAGAAAACAAAATGAGTGGCTTTACTATCATCTAAATTAATAACCTCCGAATGAGCTAACAATACCTCAAGCACTAGGATTTCTGTGTTAGTTTTTGTAAAGCTGAGAAAATGCAGAACTGCAAGTTCATAAAAGTAAGCCAAGGAAACAGATGTATTTTCATTGTTAAAGTACTAAAAAACTGTGAATTTTGCCTTTGGTTGTTTTTACTTTATTTTAGTTTACATGCCTGTTTTAGCTTCAGGTTTTCAAAGGAACTCAAAACTCCATCAACAGAAACCAGAATTTTGCCCAGTTTCAGCATAAAACCAAGCACGACCCAGTTCAGATAATGAAGCCACAGGAAGAGTATAAATCATAAGCTACAGCATAAGAGAAAGTAGATCATAAGTTAAGCTTGGAGTTTACTTGCTTGGTCTGCATTTCATCAAAAAGCTCAACCTGTTCAGGACAACAGTAGGACTAGAATCCAGGTAAGCTTTAACCCGTTTTTTGCTGTAACAAAAGAGTTTTCTAGAGATTCTGTAACTGCTGTGAATATGTGGGAAATGTTGCATTCCACAAGCATATCCATTAGAGCTTTGATAAATAAACCCAATGACTTTACAAATTTGAATTTTATTTCAATCATACCAAACGGTGACTCCAAAATTCCAAACCGTCTGAAGAACGAGAAGAAAATCAGTTGCTCTGCAGAAAATAACTTTGCCGTCCCATTCTGTAACAGGGTGATTTGAGTGAGCTCAATACTGTTCTACATAAAGGCTTTAAAAAGCCATTAATAAAAATGCAGCTCTGACTTTCCAATTGATGCACACTCATCTCCCATGACAAAAGCAGCACAAGGGCATATTTTGAGAGAGTGTATTGATTGATGGCTGGTGCCTACCTGTCTACAGGTGAAGACTTTGAATTCCGTGGTTTCTTCACTTGCGCATACAAGGCTTCCACTGTCTGTCCTTCCCTCGGGCTCTGTGGTCGGGTGTTCAGTGTTATCGTGCCACTACTTGAAGAAGAGTCATAGGAAGTGATCCCAGCATACATTGGATCTGCATCACAGCCAAACGTCCGGTTAAAGTCCTGTATTTCTGCATAGTCACGTTCTCGAGCTTGTCTCTCCCGAAATTCTCGAGTTTTTGCCTGAATTCTGAAAAATAAAAAGAGGGATGAAACTGATGGCTGTCCCCCTACCCCAAACACATAAAGCAGCAGTTAGCAGACAGTTTAAGTAGTCTATCTTAATGAAAACCACTGAAGTATTTTGAGTTTCAGTTTGCCATGGGGTTTACCTTGGATATTGAAGCCTGGATTGAAGCAATGCTACAATTAACACTGCCCTTTAAGGAGCAAGTCTGATTATCTAATGTCTTGATTCATTAAGTTAATAATTACTAGCCATGGCTGTTGGTCAACAGAGTTTACCTTTTATTTCATGCGTCTTAGGATGTCTGTGCTATTACCTGACTTATCTGAGAATGGTCTGATACCACTCATATTCACTTCAGCAAAACTTGTCAGATTTAATGGTTCTAAATGGTATTTAGAGAGGAATTTTAATGTATTTTATTATGTATTATTATACATTATTATTGTGTTTCTTAAAACTACAAAAATCGTCAGAATCAATCAGAATTTTAAAACTGCATAACGATAGGATACATTTACGTTTGCATTCATGCAGTAAACAGCAGAAGCAGATTCTTGTATGATTCACTTCAAATGTGCATGCTTTGTTTAAAATGTAAACAAACTGAATCTGACATCTCTCAAAAGCAGGCTGTATCTTCCCAGAAAGGAATAACATGCACCTTGTGTTAAAGTTACAAACGAAAGGTGATGCTGTACTGGGAATTTGTATTTAGGTGCACTATTTTAGCCATATGATAAAAGAGTGACAGATAGAAATAGATGACATTTAGGAATCAGACAAACACAAACTGAGCACAGATCATACCTTCAAAAGCACACAAATCTATTACAAAAATGGGATCTGGGCTTCAAATATCTTTGGCATTTTAGAAAATTTGATGTATCACACATGCACATCTGTGCAGTAAACTGACCACACAACCCCACTCACACTGTCTCCCCAGACCAATTTAATGCTCTGTCATCACTGCAAAATGAAGCACTCAGCTTTCTCCTCCCTTCCATTAGTAAAATGTGCTCCTTTTTCACCTAATATAGCCATGGCTACAGTGTGACAGCATCCATCCATGCAGACTACAGGTCTGTGCATCTCTCTTGTGTGCCATTTCCAAACACAACTTTTAACAAGAGTAGCCTATTCAAAGCCTATATCTCTTCTGAACATAATCCTTGTGTCTTCTGGAAATAGAAAAGCCTTAAAGTTGGGTAACTTTGACATTCCCTGAAATTTTAAACTAGCCCAATCACGATTAGTTTTGCAAAAACAAAAGGGAATAAATAAAGGGTGGGATTCAGACTGCAGATAAAGACATGAGAATTTAGGTGCCAACAGGTGAGCTCACACCAGCCGTGTGTGCAGGCTGCCTTTATGATGGCAGGGAGCTGCTGGGAGCAGATTCGAGAGTTAGGAGCTTCCAGGTAGTCGTTGTGTCCCAGCATGAAAGGAGTTGCTCTACAGCCACTTTCGATGCTGTGATTTAGGTCTTCCTTGAGAGCTTGGATACCCAGCCTTGATTCAACTGCTCAAACATAAGAGCTATGGGCACCTGAAACTCCCAGGTAATCCTTCTGGATTTCCAGCTGCTGGGCAAGGACTCCATAGGTCATGCTGAAGTTGCAGAGACTGATCACCCAAACGACACAAGACGTCCATGTTCAAGTATGTGAATCCAGCCCACAGTTGGTACGTGAACATCATAAATGTGTCTTCACCAGATTGAGTCCCAAGCAAATTGTTCCTTTATACTAACAAAGAACACCATAACAAAAGAAGGGAAGGATGGCATAGAAAGACCTGTTTTCCGCCTCAAATCCTGTAGCTATTGACCACAAATACTGATTTGAGATACAACTGATTGGCTGAATTCCCTTCAACAGCCAGAGTCATCTATATTGATGGTTCAGTGATTCATTTACATGCCCTAAGTTAAATCTCAGCACTCCTCTTATTATGTCTACTACCACTGGTTTGTGCACCACAACTTTTACTTATATTCAGTCACAGTGGAAATTTGGTCTTCACTGTTTCAGCAATATCAAACCAGAATTGTGTTTTGTTTAATTTACAGTGGAGAAGGACTCAAGTTTAAATCCAAAACTCATTTCAGATTTAAACTGTGTTTCTGCATACTTATTTTTAAAATAAAAATATGTTTTACATTCCCGTATACCCCAAAGCTATAATTCAGAAACGTTGCAGCCTTAATCACTTGGAAGGTTTCTATGTAGAAGGAAAAACAGGCCTGAAAATCACCTGTGCATGTTGATTCCTTTCTCTGCAGTATAATTTCCAATTTCTAGTTCTGTATTAATTACCATGGGAAGGACTGCATTTGTCTAATGATATTTGTCCTCTGAATGGAAGAAGCAAAGGGAATCAGAAATTTCCTAGTCATTGGTAGATTTAATTTTTCTTTAAATGGACAATGTATCATTACATACTGGAACACTGTCTGACACCAATTTGAAGGAAAAAATTCCATGTATTTTAGATAATCAAAATTTCAGTGTATGAAATCAGACAGTATAGCAATAATGTGGCATAGAGTAATTCATTCAGAAGAACATATTGTTACCTGAAGCGCTTATAAAACAGAATTACCTGGTGGTAACTGGTGATATTTACCTTAGTGTTACACTAACTGCTATGAGAGAGGATGGTGAACTTATGTAACTTTTGACCATGAATATCACATCCCTTTCCACAGGTGCAGACATAAGCATTCACTCTTTCTTGTTAACCACCTTTTCTCATTCATTTGCTTATCACTTATTTAATAGTTTGGATGCAGCACCATTTGCAGCAAGAACATCCAGATTTCCCATGCATGTCTGGTGAGGGATACTTATTCCCATTCAAGTGGGAAAGAACTGATTGTTGAAGGGTTATGCAAGTAATTGTGTTCAGATTCACCAGGAAAATTTTTAGAATATTTTCTACAACTGCTAATACAATGTTAATAAATATACACAGTATTAAAATTCAGAGCCTAAACGCAGTATGATCTTCCTGTTAATTATAACAGTATCCATTTGCAACAACATTTCACAAAGAATAACCCTAAAATGAAAGGTATAAGGTGTCTGACCATATTGACACCCAAGATGTTCTGATTTTTTTGCTCTTAATTAATTTTCTGTGCTTTACATTTAAACTACTGTGCAAATCCTACCACTTTTACATGACAAAAGTATAGATATTTCAATTGTTTAACATATTTTTGAATATTGTTTAAAATACTATTTGTTTTTGCCTTTCAAGGACATATCACATTTAAATATTATGCCTCCCAACCGAAAGGAACAAAAAGACTAGGGGAAAATATATAGGCATATTCTTGAAAAGAATAAGAGCTATCAGGTGAATATTGCACTATCCTTTTTGCAATTATAATAGTTTTTAACTCTGCATACATCTTTATAGAAGAACCTGAATTTAATGTGATGCCATTTTTCGTGTTGCCCCCTCTCCATGTGCTCATGTGTTTATATGCATGATACACCCTAAATCACTTTTTAGCATATACTGCATTAAGTATTTATATGGGCAATGGCAACGCAGACTATTGTGGGGAAAATTAAAATTAGTATGTAAACACACTGTGCAGCATAGATGAGAATCTAGAATTTGCTCTGTACTTCAGCCCTAATTAGCAACACTTCTGCTATTGAAATCCAGTATCTGGAGAAGTGTTTGACCACAGTGCTTTGGTTTCATACTGTGGATAAGTATATTAAGCTGTCTTCACTGAATTGTATTCCTTCATGACATGGCACAATAAAAATGCCTATGTCTGAAATTTCAGATCAGCTAATTTGTGGTATTCCTAAGGATTTTGTGGGGGTTTAACAATAATAATAATAATGCTTAACATTCACATAACTCTTTTCATTGTCAAAGAATTTTTGCAAAAACTGCTAATCAATTTTGTAGTGTTTAAATGAAACTGAACTTTTAAAAATACAAAAGCTAACCCAAGAAGTTTCTAAACCCTTCCCGCTGAAGTGTTAATACCAAAAAAGTCAACAATGTATTGTCATGCTTTTGAGACTCAAATTATAATGTTCAGTAAAGTACAAACTATCCTCATGCATTTGTGTGCCATTCAATTCAAAAGCTAATGATAACTGCTTCAAATGACAATATTGTTAGCTGCAGAACTTCCTATAATTGTTAGAAGAGCTTTTCATTGCAAGCTAATCCAGTAATGACAGACATACCCATTGTGTAGTAATTCCTATGCACATGAAATGGTGGTCACAAAAAGGAAGGGAAAAGCTTATGCATGGCTGTCCTCAGCAAACAGCAGCTACCTTGTTCCATTCTTCAAAACTCTGTGAGTGATATTCAGCTTTCAGGTGAAGGCAACTATCATTTTAGACACCTAAATTTAGATGTCGAGGTATGTTTTGAACTCCCAGGAGAGTAGGTCAAGATTCAGTCACACCAGGCAGCTGCTGCAGGTTCCAGAGGGCAGTTCAGTTGAACATCTGTAACGTGGCCATTTTAAGGTGAAGTCAAGCCCTTCTCCAGGCTCTGCCAACTGTGTTGAGTACCCCTCCCTTGACTACAAAGGGCACTTCACCATGTAGCTCATATTTGGGTACTAAACAATCATATTAATTTGAGTCCAATTCCACCCTGAGTTAAATGTTTACAGCAATTCTCTGAACTAAGCAACAACTTTTTTAGCAACAGAAAATCTGTGGTACTGGCTGAGCTGTTGTGAGTTAAAGTGAATAAGCAAATTTGTCAACAGAAGAGAAATCAACCCTAATTTCATCTAGGGTTAGAAATAGACTATAAATATATCTCAAATCCCTTGGGAGCTCCAGCCTCCTGTGAGGGACTTTTTCATGTTAGTGATTTAGATCCTTGCAAAAAATCACCTACTTATCTTAATTGATGAACACAGCATAGGAAGGATATTCATGACTAGTGCATTACGTTTCCCATTGGAATGGCAGCAATGTCCTCCTCTAAGAGCAGAAACCAAGTTGGTTGCTGCTTCTGATGTGCAAGTGCTTGGTCAATTCAATTAATCCTCTTGCTGCTGCCAGGATTCAGATATTGCCCAAGTGATAATCCACAATCTCATCTTTTCCACTGAGGCTCACTCATTTACAAAAGCAGTATTGAATGCTTGCAGTTCCACATATGTGAGATGGCTGGCAATATTTATTAAGAAATTAGAAACAGCATTGTATAAGGACAGAAGCTAAATGACAAGCCATTCACGGTTGCCAGTTCTCAGTTCTTCTACCGTCAGACTGGCATGTGTTGGAATGATGGACTGGAAACAGAGAAAAACAACCACACATTTATAAAGCCAATCAGCTTGTTCAAGTTAGTCTGGTGGGATGAACACATTAGGTCCAATTTTTGCCAGATATAGTTTCGAATAAAAAGGTCAGAAGGTGCATTGGCCAGTAGCCAAATCTTGTCAAATTTGTCCCCTCCTCCTTTGCTAGTGAAAAATACCTTGCAGGGACAGTGTGCCAGCAAGTAAGCCAGGTCTCACTGTTCCTCCCCCAACCTCTTCAGCTGCCTTCAAGGATTTAATGGCCCTTTTCCTAATTTTTGGCAATCAAGTCAATATGGGAGTTTGTCCTCTCCTGTATATTTTTTTTTTGACCTTTGTCTGGATCCAAGCAGAATTTTTCTGACAACTACCTTTCTAATGAGGGTACCTTGATTATAGGCATTACTGTGATTTCACTCTGAACCGACATATGACACTTCACTTTTCTTATCATGATTAGAGCTAGCTAGGTAGTTATAACCACCTTTCAGCAAAGCCATCTGCTTTCCTGGGAAAATCATTCAGAATGATCATTGTGTGCAACGGATAATCATGGGCACAAACAGCAGAAGCTTTTAAATAAGAAAGACACTTCCTTTTTCTCATTTACACCCATTTCATTCAAAATTTTAGCATATTATAAAAAAAAAGACAGAAAATACTGTTAAGTAAATATAATTTTTAAATTAAAAGTCTAGAGTGCAACCTTTTTGAAGCAATTAAAAGAAAAATATTAACAGTTCTGCCTTATCTGCTGTGTACATACATGTGTGGCCAGTTGGCTGAAATATGACCGTCCTCTGACCTTAGACACATGAGGAAACACATACGAAATATGGTCAGTTTACACAAGCATACAGGGACAAAATCAGACAGGGTAAGGCATAATGTGAAACAAAAGTAGCAGGGAACTTTAAAGATAACAATAAATCACTGTGTAATTGCATTAGCAGTAAAAGGAAGAGCAAAGAAAAGGTTGCTCCCCTGTGTGGCAGCAATGGAACGATATTGACAGATGATGCTGAGGAGACCTAAGGCTTAATGGTTTTTTTCTTCGCATCTGTCTTCACTGAAATGGTTGACTGTTGACTGCAAGCAGATGACCAGCACAACTGACTGCCACCAGTAACAAAAAGATTTTCAATACACCAGCAAAAGAAGTAGCTAGAAACTGGTTAAGCCAGTTTAGCTTCATCTAACACACACAACTGTCTGAGTCAGCCTCAGACTCTTTCAGTAACCAGGAGAACTTGTTGGGGACAGCTGAAATAATGAAAAACTAGAAAAAGTCAAACATCCCTCAGAGAAGGTGGAGAATTAAAAACTCATGAGTGTAACTTCAATCTCCTCTGAAGCAAACTACTGGAAGAGATGATGGAAAGAGCAGTAGCCACCACAGAGTTATCAAAAGCAGATGTGGTGAAGTCAGCCAGATTCTCTTCTACAGCACCTTGGGAACAGGGCAGAAACAGTATGTCCCAGGCTAAGAAAAACAGCTATGGGATGGATGCAATAGGTTGAATGAGGCTGCTCCTGCAGAGTGTCTAGGGAGTAGCTCTCAGCAATTCACAGTCATGCAGGATGGACAGCTCGAGATATTTTCTACATGGATCACTCTCTGAATTTACTCAGGGTTTTCATCATTATCTAGGACTGTATTGAATCTGCAGAAAACCCAAATGAAGGAACTTTGGAGGAAAGGATTAACATTTCAAATGTTCTTGAAATGCAGAGTAGGTTTCAAAAATAGAATTAACTTAAATAACATCAACTGGAAGGTAATTTACATAGTCGCAATAATTAAGCATATCAATTAAAAGTAGAGAAAAAATCTGTGAGTTTCTTTTTCAGGAATGGATCTGGAAGTTCTACTGGGTAATAGAAACGAGTCAGCAACGTCAAGCTGTTGGGGAAAGAAAAAGACAGAGTGGGGACAACGGCAGTCTATAGACACTGGAGGGAATGCAAGTATTAGATATTGAAACTGCAGCAGGAATAATTGAGATTAGATACTCTGGGCAGGGGAACTTCCTAAGGACAAGGTAGTGGAAAAGACTGCCATGGGAAGTTGTAGAGTTTATGTCACTGTAAACTGGAAAAAACCCCAGGATGAAACAAACATCTTGCAGGCATGGCATATGCTGCAGGTCCTACCTTGAAAAACTAACACGATCTCTCCTAAAGTTCTATAATTCTGCACCTACATGGAAATTTACACACATTTATTTCCCATGTATTGGTTCTACAACAGCAGAGAAATAGAACAGTGACTACATATTAAAAAAAAAAAAAAAAAGCTACCCATCACCTCTAAATTTAAAAAATGTATCTACATAATCAGACAGTCCTAATTTTCTTTCTCCTTCAACAATCACAGCCTATCTGCCAATTAGAATATGTGATAGTACTTACTGTCTCTTTGAAGATCCCCCCTCCTCAAATCCCACATGCAGAAGAGATGCACAAGAATTTCAAAAACCTTTAATGAGCTACAACCCAGGAGGGCTGCAGTCATAAAAAAAAAAAGGGTGAAGGATAAAGGTGATAAGGTGATTACTTTAAGTGTCTAATATATTAAGAAGAGAACAACATGCTCATTTTTATAAGGAGTTATATTAAAGAAGGCTATTAAAGAAGGTAGCAAAATACAAATGAAGACGTAAAGAAATGAAAATGCAGGAGAGAAAGTAAATATTATGCATATATGCAGGTGAAGTGCAAACACCAATTTGAAATCAGTGACAAGGATGAAACTAAAAGAGACATTAGAATTATTTCCTCTAACTTGGAGGAATCTCTCATGTATTTCATGCCTATCCTTCCTTATTCCCTGACCTTCTTGACTCACCCTTTGTCTTTCCAAAGTGAAGACACATCCCCCCCCAGCAGTGTACCTCAAACTGCTTTTGTGGATCTTGCAGTAAACAAGTGAAAATCCTTGTTTACTTTGATTTTAAAAACCCTGTAAATTACCATCTTACTTACACTTCAACAGAGCTTTTAGGATCCTTTGCAGTTAAGAGTCTGCTGCATTTTGGGGTAGAGGGTTTGTCTGCTGTGGGGTTTTTTTTAAAGAATAGATTTCAAACAAAGGTGAATGTTTCAGGTACACAGGAAGTATAGGTCCTCCTGTCTCTAAAACAAACACTACATGACTGAAACTTTCCGTCCTTATTTTCATGTCTGATCCAAGGGTCAGTGACCCCAGCAGTGAAGGATCACCCAGATGAGCAACTGGGACTGTTATCCTGCTGGGAACCATCAAAGAACATCACTGCTGTCTGTAAGCAAACTGGAATTTAGTATTTCTTCTGCATAACAAAACTGGCCACAAAGGCTGATATTTACACCCACAACAACAGGTTGCTAGATTAACTTAGCTCTAACCTACTTTTTATCTCTTTGCTGGATAGAAGTAGAAAGGAAGATCACGAGATTCAGCTGTTGCTGAAACATGACTCAGCTCCTGATTCCATCCCTCCTCACTTTAAAAGCACTGGTTTCCTCTCTCACGCAGACTTACTTGCACTATTTCTTCCTCTAATTTTTTTCCCCTAGCTGGAGAACAATTTCAGAAAGAAGAACTGGTGGACAACGTCTGAATTTTGCAGTTAGATGTGTAAGGAGCAGCTGTTACTATGTGTGTAAGAAACAAATGACACAGGCATCTCATATATCAAATGGTACCATATATCATACCACATATCAAATCAATCATTCCCAGATACTGCAGGCAGTACCTGGAGGTTGAGCTTACAATACTGTCACCACTTGGTTGAGTTGAGCCTATCCAGCATCTGTGTTCCTCTAGTTGAAGTGTAGTAACAGAAGTGGGTATAAAATTCTACCAATAGTTTTATTTCAGGTCCATTATTCTGTGTTTCTAGAGTACTATTTATAACGTAGCCTAATCCTGAAGTTGGAAAATGAAACGGTATGAAGTGACAAAAAAATGCAATGGAAAACCTCACAACAAAGCAAGGCATTATGTGAATCTTATACACTGAATATGAAAGAAAAGGAAAAGAAACACCACAAATAGAGAATATAGCTTTTAAGTCAGTATCTTTGCTCAAGACCCACAAATTTGCACCCACAACACCTCTGAGGATTCACTTCTAAAACCTTGCTGGGTCACAGTACTGACAGCACAAATCTATAGCATGGTAAGAAACGGAGACAGGTGTCTCATAACCCAGAAAAGGTTTGTTCTAGGAATAGGTTACAAAATAAACGTTCCAGCTGCAATGTGGAGGGGGAACCCATCTGTCTGTCACAAATGTATCATTTGGTGTCTTTCTTGCTAGTCAAATACTTGCTGCTGCGTCTAAGAATTAGAAAAAAGCGTGGGTTTAGTGCTTTATCTTACTGTTAGACAGACTCCTGTTTTGCAGTCTGGAAAATATTGCAAGTTTTCAGTTCTGTTCAACTTAGCAACAATAAGTTCAATAACAAGTCAAGTCAACGATACGTTACTAACTACAGCAAACCTTTTTTAATTCTCAAATAATTATTTGGTACAATAACTCTGACACTGAAGCATAGCTCATGTGATATCAGGATACATCCTGCTGCCTTAGACTAAAGTCCTTGGCTTTCTAAAGTGAGACAACATTTTTTAGTGCTTTTTCTTAGAACTGACATGTCTAGAGAGTGCTGAATTCATATGATCTGCAAGATGTCTTAAATAAATTTGTAACTGAAAATATTATAAAGACCATCTAAATTTTGGAGTTTTTTACTATATTGTAAGGGACTTGGCCAGACCTTGCCCAGTGCAGTGTCTTGAATCCCTGCAGAGGAATAACAGACAAAATATACTTCTAACATGATGTCCTAAAACCTCTATACTTAGAATATGTAGCTAGAGAATATGTGGTGCTTTGTTTAAAAAACTTCTTCAGCAACTATCATTCTACAAAAGTTCCAATTTACATATCTCCTAAGTCAGCATTTTTATGAAGTGGAACTGGCCTGAAATGTTTTTCCAAAGCTCCATATTGTTATGCCTCATTTCTGTATTCTCTTACAAAAATTATTGCCACTGATTTGTTTTCACGTCCTACACCCTCATCCCTCATGGCACATTAAAAAAAACCACTGCCAAAAACAATGCTACAAACCTCAGTGAAACTGAGACAAGAGATCCCATCACAAAATAAGTGAGAATGAGAAACATATTGCTTTGATTTTCTGATCCCTGAGGAATTTTTCCTCTTCTCTCTTATGGGCTGGGAAGGGGGTTAAAGTTTTAACAGAAAAGATTTTACAGAAATTACTTTAAAAATTATTTATATTCTGAATGTTTACAGTAATAACAGATTTAGAGTAACAGTTTTTTCTGAAAGCTGTGAAATGGCATCAAAATACAGCAGCAGCAGCAAAAGTAAAGCTGAACCTCTGCATTATTTCAAAGACACAGATAATACTTAGGCTATGTAAGAAACAAATATCCTTTCCTTATCACAGTCTGTTGTCTTTTTTTCTAAAAGTAAGATGAAACTGCTAGATGAAAATATTTTGCTTAAGGGGGAAAAAAGTTGGGGTTTTCCAATAAAAATATTATGGTCTCTCTGGGAAATCTGGAAAGGCACCAAGAGTGTCCTGCTGTTCAGCCCCCTACTCCATCTGATGCTTTAACAGTTCCAGATGGCCTTTACTACAGGATGACCTCCCCTTTATTCTTTTATTATGACCTTTGGGTCACAAATTATCTATAGGATACTGCTGTCATTCTGTAAGACACTGCAGTACTCTTTCATCTAAAGAATAAAGATGCTTAACATTAAAACTCATCTTTGTTAGGGTGACCTTCCAATGATGATCAAACCAGACAGTTACTCCAATCAATGTCATTGCTGCAGAAAATATGTTTCATTTCTTGCAACACTGACATTAGGAAACCAAGGCGTGGTTTTCAAATCAAATCACTTTTGCAATGCTACTCGGTTAGAGAGAATAGCCTGTTATACTCATTTAAAATACCAAAAATATTGCTGTAATGGTTTTGATGAGTTCCATTGATTAGAAGGATGTAGTAGGTTTGGGTTTTGTATGTTATTGATGTGATATTCATGCAAATTTCATTGATAGGAGGTAATAAAACTTTATGTAGGTTTTATTAATTATTTGTCTTTATCATCATGAACAGAACAGACTGAATTTACACAGGAAAATATAATAAATAGTCCCAATGTACTAAATAAAGTAATAAGGTTAATTTCTTTCCTGCTGTCAGTAAATTCATGTTAGCAGTCTCTCGTCAGCTTGACATCAATTAATGGTTTTAATTCCAGACTCTTGTCACAGTACTCACCACCCTTTTGTCTAATTAAAATGGATGATGCATGATGAAGGGAAAACACAAGACTTCTGTTCTTGTTGTAACATTTCTATTCATTAGTATACTTTTACAACAAAGGGCTTGTGGCTTTAATGGTACTAGAGAAGGATGAAGAGAAGTTCATTATATGCTGGAGATAAAGACCCATATACCCTTAGGAAAATACAATACAGGAAGCATTTTATGGAATAACCGAATCCTTCAGGGGGAAAAAGAAGTCAGTGTTATTTTAGCTACTAATCAACAGAGAGAATGTTTCCCTCTAAATTTAGTAAAAATTGTATGAGAACGACACCCACTGAAATCACAGCCTTGTTTACATTCACACCAAAAAAGTGCTGTCAGCCTATTGATTGATCTCCAAAGCAGCAGCAAATCTGACAACACAGACACAGCCGCCTGACCCGCCTCCCCCAGGGCAGCTCCTCTGCGGGACCAAGGTGCGCGGTGTCCCCGCCGCAGCATCGCCTCCTCCCGCGGCCGCCAAAAAATACTCCCCCGGTCCGCTTAGAGAGGTGTCCCCAGCAGACAGCCCGGCACCGGTCACTGCCGGGCAGAGCGGAGCCGGGCAAAGCCGAGCCCAGCTGGGCCGGGCCGGGCGGCAGCGCCGAGCCCGCAGCTCCCCCTCCCGGCCCCGCGCCGCTCCCGAGGCACCAGCCGGGCCGGAGAACTTGGGAACTGAACAGCGGAACTATGTAAATGTAATTCCCTTTGTAACCCAAAGGAACAGAAGGTCATGTTTTCCAAAATAGAAAGGGGGGAAACCAGCACAGCAGGAGGTGTCTGTTCCAGACGGTGACTATACACGCACCTTCCCAGCTCGGCATTGCTCTGCGGTGTTAACTGTCCTGCAGCACATAGAGCAGAAGTTATGATTGTACAGCTGCTTTTACTGAGCAGAGGAAACCGCCGGCTCTACAAGCCGCCTTCTGACCGCTCTATCATCCTCCCAGCATCTCTGGAGCCTCCGTCACAGCGCTTCCACCAGTACAGCACTTTAATTCTCTTCTGACAGGTTTCCCCTTATCGCCTCAAGACTGATCCCCCCAATGTGGGTGTTTAAGTGTTTAAGTACTTGATTTTGCATCCATTTTGGTGGAAGTTGAGGAATAATACAATACTAAGATTAAAACACTTCTATGGTAACCCAGAGATTTATAGAACATTGGCAAAGCTCTTAAAACAGTGTATTAACCTGAGACAATATCCTATAGACTTTCTTTCCAACAGAAGGAAGTGCCTCTAGAGGTGGAGTACAGCATAAGGACTGTTCATCCACAGCTGGGATCACGAACTTTGAATCACAAGACTACATACGAACTGCAACTTTCATCTTTTAAGCATTATCCAGCAGTGAACAACAATGGATCAGATGAACTTCTTGAAAATTTCACTAACAGGTATGTTTAGTTCATTCCTCTGTTATCCACTACCTGGGTGCAAAGAGTAAAGTTGTTTGGGTTGGGGAGCACTTGCATTACCAGAGGAAGTCAGTCCAAGGATGAAGACAGCCAGCACGTATGGCTTTGCCATGTGTGTCAAGAACTGCACGTGCCTGAGCTAAACAAGCGCAGATTACAGACAAAGGGTTTGGATTTGCTGAAGATTTATTTTGTAAAGAACACAGAGCTGCAGGGGAAAGAAAAAAAAAGCAAAGGAAAAAAAGAAAGTAAGGGAAAAAAAGCACAAAACAACTACCAACAAAAAATGAAATTCAAGGAAATATCCAAGGATGAAAGAGGGAGAAACAAAGGTATCAGAATCTGTTGTTGGAGGGATATCTCTCTCCAGCAAGGGCCAGAACATAAAAGCAGTAGGTTTTCTGAACAGTTCTCTCTTCCCATTTCCTAAGAAAGAGACTACACCAAAGGGCTTTCAAGAACTCAGAAACCATTTCAGTGCAATCGGATTGCAGGATAGCAATGGACAAACTGGCTACATATTGAGCAAATTCTACCCTGGGAGGCCCTCAAAGACCAGATGTAGGGAGTTTCTAGATTGGAAAGGTCTGTGGGCTTCCAGAGGTTTAGATCCAGAAGCACAGCAGAAGGTGACCATTCATATGAATTAATTCCTCTTGGTCACCGATAAAAGTTTCAAAATCTTGTTTTAAGTCTATCCTACATAGCAAAGTTTGTGTAAAACTATAAGTAGCTAGAAGCATCTCTGAAAGATCAAGATATTTCACTCATGTCCAATCTGTAAAATCCAAGAGATTTTAGGAAGATGTGAAAACCACAGATCTATCCTGGGACTCTGGAATTCACAGAGACCTGCTATAACAAAAGCACAAAGGGCCCAGGGCTGTTTTCTCAGCCTGTCCGAGTGAATGTAGCCTCTCAGTTGTACTCAGTTTGAGTAGTCCAGTGATAGATGAGACAACCACGTAGCAAAGTGGGGCTCCAAGATAGCATACATATAGAACATCTGTGATCTAGCACAAGAATAAAGCTAATTGAAGTCAAGTCTTACTCAGCTTTCTCAACACTCAGCAGTATAGATTCCTTCTTAGGAGATACAAGGCCAAGTTCAGAAAACCTATTGCTTATTTTTGCCTTGAGGTTTTGATTGGTGCCGCTGTTAGAGAGAAGCACCCTTTCCAAGAGCACAGCAGAGCCCAGCTGGATTTTCAGATCAGTGCTTGGCAGAAACTTAAAGATGATGCAAGCAGACTTGTCTTTCTGTAGTAAAACAGTGTGAAAGCACAGTGACACAGGGCAACCTTCTATGGCCTTGGATGAACTGTTACTCCAATATTTGGAGAATTTAAAAATAGTAAGCATTTTACAGCATTTTTGGTAAGACCGGTGGGTGGTCTCCTCAGATGACACCCTTAATTGTTCCAGTATTTGTTCTACATTGAAAGCTACCTGTATTTTCAAATAACTTCATTTTCTGATCAAAATTATTTTAAGGTTGTCAGTGAACCATATACAGCTTAAGAGATACACAGCTTAAGAGATATGCTCCTTAATCACAGAATCAAGAAATTATTATTAATAATATGTTTATAGAAGGCCATTTTATTAATTTTAATTATGGTAAACTGAAGAGCATTAGTTTTCTTATTTGTCTCATAATCCGCATGAGTACTGATTTTAGGGTTTTAAAGGAAATCTTATTGTAAGCACAATACTATTAAAATTATCAAGTCAAGGCATAATAATTCCATAAAATTGTGGACATGATTGATTTTTTAATGGGCTATTCACTTGTTCTCTGACCTCCCTAAGGATTTTTGCTCCTAGCCTCTCATACACAGTAAATTCATTAAATCCAACCTATTTCCCCAAAGTATTGCATCATTTTAGAGGTATATAGTATCAAACAAGTGAATTGTATTGCTAAAAAAATTCAGGGGGGAAAAAACCCACAGAAAACAAAGTTAAAATAGCAGCCATGATGAGCCAACATTGACAGTAATATTTTACTCTGTCTCCTAGTAAGCATTTTGAGCGATTGTTCAGTTAATTTGCAAGAGCACTCTTCATTAACAGCATGTATCTAACATCATAATTTTACAGGATCAAAAGAAAACTCTCTGCAATCTAACTGCAAAAATATTTAGTCTCTATGGACCAAATCAACATCTGAATTTTTCAGAAACATAAGGAAGCACCTCACACATTTGGTTGCTATTTTATTATCTTTTATTAGTTGTACATGCCACTACCCCAAAGAAGTTGCATTCTCTTATAGACATAACACAAAGGAAAGCAAATACACAGGGAAAGAGAGTAACGGGAAGTGGAGGACCCATGTTACAGTAACATCAAGCTGTTATGAAGTTCTGGCACATGCATTTTCTGCAGTTTCAGTGAACACTTAAAATTGTTTTTACAACAAATGAGGAGTGAGATTCTAAGAAAGATTCAAATTGGTTAGCATAACTTGATGGACATGGATTAGGAATTTGTTCCATGCATTGAGGGCTATACAAATAATTTCATAATTCTACCTTGGTACCCAGCGTGACTATTGCAACTTCTCTTATATCATCACATGGACAGTCTATACTCTCACCGTTCTTACGGAGAGAGACAGAGAGACACAGAAAGACAAAGAAAGAGAATGGAGAGAGAAAACATTACTAATTCAGATGTAAAGTCTTTCTTCTTTGCTTAAACATATATGGCTAATTTTCTGGGGACCTAATGTTACTAAGAAACCCTCCCAGCAGGGTCAGCTGGGGTTCAGCAGGGCCTATAAAGCCAGGGAGTAGGGTAGTGCACGTGTGGTCAACTGTCCTCCTGCCTTGAGCTGGCTGGAGCAATGGAAGCAGCTTTCATGGCTCTGCACCTCTGGCAGGAGTTTATCCACCAAGGGGCTGCTCTACCCATGCATAAAGGGAAGTTGGCTGCACAATTACCTTCATACCCAAAGCCACTTATTTTCTTCAATTCCAGTCTTCCTCTTTAGCATTTAATCTGAAAGCACTTTGGTTTTAAAACCAGGAATAAATTTAATGACCCTGCCTCACTTTTGTTAAAAAAAAGAGAAAATAAAAACCTATCAGACAAGTAAAAAACATCCAGGCACTGTAAGCCAGCCACCCTCTACACTCAGATTGGATGAAGAAGGACATGAATAAATTTTTACATCAATTTATGCTAGTATATTTGTTAAAGAGTAAAAAAATTCCCCAAATGTAATCTAAATGGATGGTCACAAATGAAAAAGTTTCTGGAGTTTAACAAGTAAAACTAATGAATGCATATTCCTAGCCTGTCTTAACTGTACCATAAATCACTCAACCTTAAAAGAACTGAAAGCAAACCATTTTAGGATTAACTGAGGAGACTACACAGGAGTTACTGTGGCTCTGCATTCCACTGAGCTGTTAGTGATGAAGCCATCATTTATAACTTTTGCTCTTACCCACAGAAGACCAAGGCACACAGAGATGATGTTTAAAGGAATCATGATGACTAACTAGTGATACCTCCTGTACAAAGACAACAAAATTTTCCTCCAGAGTTTCTGCATCAATTCTAAATTTATGGCTGAGCTATAGCATGATTTTTAGATAAATAATTCTATTTCATAGTCCACTTTCATTACTAAATGTGTCTGGATCTATTTACCATTCAGCAATCAAATTTTGTAAAGTTTCTCTCCTTACTGAAGTGATGCTACTCAGAGGTTGTCTCTCCACACACATCCCTGAATACTAGTTAATATATAACCTAAGCTTTCTAAGATTTTGACTAAATTGATCTAAGAGACACCAGAGTCTAGGCCCCAGATATCTAGGATTACAAGAGACAGGATGAAAAGTAGACTGGAAATACTGAGAAGAGCATATGACATTTATAATATATAAGGTCTTTTATGTTAAGGAGAGCTGACAAGGAAAAATAGAGGTACTCACCACTCATTTTTACAATAAGCAGTTTAATATACATATCATTCCATAAACAGACTGCATGGCACATAAATAGGCTGAACACTAGTGACAAATATACTGGTAAATATAATTTTTAGGTTTTTTCCTAAATTTATCAATGAAAAAACTAGATATGCAAGACTTTGAAGAAAAATACAAAACATACTTCATTCTATATAAATATTTGTTTTCTGAAAATGTCAATAAAATCAGTTATAGAATATATAGAGACAACATTTCATTTTATTACTTCCGTCTCCTCAATAAGGAAGGGAGCTCTGGATCTATAAAAGATGCTTAACGCAGCCAAAGGAGCTGTTGATTCTAATGTCCAAAATAAATCCAGCTTTGTCTTGTTATTTAAAGTAGATAAACATATCAACATGTGGGAAATTTCATCAGTGAAAATTGAACTTCAGTTATTTCATTTAAAAAACAAACTCTCTCTATCAAGGTTTAAGCAAATACTGAAGTCTACCTCTCCTGTTCTTGCTTCATTCGTATTCTCTCCTCTTCTGAAGTAAGAGCTTCCTGCACTTTTATTTTACCAGTTTTCTCACTCTTGTCATCTTTGCGATGTTTGCCAAACCTGTTAATAACACACAAAAAAAGAATCTAACTTGTGAAATGAACAAAACTGTATTTTCCTTTTCCTATGACAAAGAGGACTATGACAAAGTCCAAGAAGGACTGTTTGGAAACCAGGAAGAGAAAGTGCAAAGACCTCAGAATCTCAATTTTTAATACTTTCAGGTTGCTTCTGGGGTTTTTTTGCATAAGTTTTTTGAATTTTATTTTTATTTCACTCCCCTTAAAAGTTTACATAATGCCTCCTTAAAGAACAGAGCAATCAGAAGAAAATAATAATTGGACCAGGTTCTTCTTTCATGCCAGGATTTTGGGGTTGCTATTCTTAAATACAGAGGCAAACAGTGTTTTATAACACTATCTTTGTCAAAGAACGCAACTCAGGTTCACATTAAGCAAGGGCTTCCTCATGAGACACGGAGCTGTACGTCTGACAACTGCCCAGAGCTCAGTCCTGCCCTCTGCACCTGCCTGGCAAGGGCAGTTTCACCACACAGTGGACACCAGTCAAGAATGTAAATTTATTTGTTTTTCAGCACCAGGGTTTTTTTTAAACCTTATTGCTCATGACTCTTTTTCCCCAAGGGTGTTTTAGTGCCAGGAGGGTGAGAGAAGGGATGGAGCTGGCTGGGCTGCCTCAGACAGATCAGGGTGCTGCCAACCCAGAGTTTGCCCTCTTCGCGTCTCCTCTCGCCTCTACCGGCTGCATTTCAAGTATTTTAGATTTCTTCCATATTTGCACATTTCACTGTTTCCTTTAAACTTTCAGGGAGAGAAGAATTTGGCGTTTGAGACACTCAGTTATTATTAGGACAAAATTACACACATTTCTTAAGACACTTCTGACCTATTCTGAAAGAAGTGACTTTTGTATAGAGGGAACCAAACAAACACTTAAATATAACCTTTAAATAGATCTAAATCTCAGATGAAAAATTTCTATGTAAGGTAGAAGGGCTAATACATATCTATTAAACAGTATTTTATTATATATACACTGATGAAATGTTGCATCATTTATCACACCAAAAGCAGCAAGAATTTTACTTTTTTTATACCAAATGCTCATCTGAGAGCTGACTGACACTGTGGCACTTCACACTGAGGTTCACATCAAAAGTGAAATAAAATCACTGAGACATGCAATGAAACATGTCCAGCAATAGTGGAGACAGGACATCCTAAATGCTGATAAGCAGTGAAATAAACCATAGAGTTCTTAAAACTTTCTTCGGATCTGTTAATGTAACCTCTTTAAAATATTTAGAATCCACCAGGTTTTTATAATACAATATTTTCCCATTTGTTCCTTTTGATTCTAGTACAAAATTGTTGTGTGGGTTGAAGACACAGCACACAGCAATCCTGAAGAATGATTAACTTCTGGCCACTCATTAGAGAGATAATATTTGTACTGGGTAATCATGTTTATGACTCTTAGGGCAGCTCTTTAAAAACACAACAACACAAAAATAAAGTATAGAAGCATGTACACAAACTTTAAAGTGTGTGCCTGCTCTCCACAGTTCCCAGATTGCACATTTCCAAAGTAATTCAGGCACCTGAAAACTAAAACTGTTCATTAATAACCACCTGAAAAGGGATAGGCAGAGGACATGATAGTTTTAAGAAAAACAAAGTAGGACATAGGGGTAAAGTCTCTCATTTTATAATCCCTCATACATAAAACTGACATATTTAAATTCAGTCATTAAAACCACCAACGTGTATCTTTTAGAATATCCACTTCTTTATTAGAGAATAGTCAAAACCATTATATAAAACATTTACATATATAACACAAGAGATTCAAATCAAGTTCTGGATGTTTGTACACCAGACAAAAGAGAATGGTTAATTTAAAATAGCCCTAAAACCTCTATCCAAGAGAGGAGTTTTGGCAGAAAAACAATGGAACTGTGCCATTTCACTCTGATAGACAGAGAGTGCCTGAGGTGGCAGCACAGGTCTGACTGACAGAACATGCAGAGCTGTGAGGAGACAAGCAACATATGTGGGACTGTAGCACAGCATCTCCAAGATGCCCACATTGGCTGCTGTCTCCTGTCCTTCCTCAACTCATTTAAAATGTTAGGCAAAGCAATTGAATCAAATTCTGGAGTAGCCAGTTTATTTTTGAAACAGAACTAGTGGTTTCAAAAAAAAAGGGGGGGAAATTGCATTAGCTAGTGGCCATTAGGTTTTGGCAGCAAAACAGAATTTCTGCCACCATAAATCAGTTCATTGCAAGTATGAAGTGATATATACTGAAATCAATACCTTATTAGAAAAATAAAGTACACAGGGAATTTCTAATAATTCTTGTAAGCAATCTAGTAAATGTATGGTCACGCGGCATGATTGTGGAAAGAGCATTTCTAACATTAACAGGTAATCCAAAACTAGCAAAACTCAATGGTTTGAGTTTCCAGATCCAACCACCCAAGTTCAGAGCACACTGCATTCATGCTGCGTTCCCATAGAGGCAGAGGTAGGTACCACACAGGCAGCACTCAGAGCAGCACGAGGGTTCAGTTTGCTTTGACTCATGAGCAAGCTGTGGCAACAACCCTTCTTCTCTTTCAGGGTTTTCTTTCTGGGAAAGAATGTTTCTTCTGCCCTCAGGGACTGTTCTGATAAAGTCTCTGGAAGACATCTCTGGTCTTTCCCAGGCATTTCAAAGGGTGGCCATATTGTTCCCACTCTGACTGGAGACTTTCCAGTGCTCATCTCCGACAAGCTCTGTGGTCATCCCAGCCTGGCAGAGTATGAACCACGGTGGTCTTGTAAAGTTGCCTTCTCTGGACTTTGTCACCCGCAGAAGTGATATATCTGCCATAATCACCACTGCCTGTAACAAGTTCAGCAACGTTAACTGCACTGTTGCTATGCTCAAACCCAGAATAACAAATGCCATCCTCCCCCCTCCCTTATTGTGGCTTTGGGTTTTTAGCACAATTGTTAATTGTGGATTAACAATCTAGAAGCATCACTAAGATGCTGAGATAGCATCTCAAGAAGATGTTAAGAGAGAACACTTGAGAAAGGTGTTGAAAAGAATTGTGATGGAGATACATTTGTACACACTCCCCACCTCCTTTATTTCTGTAGGAGCAGACAACACTCCCCACTCCAAACATCATTCAAAGTCTTTGGCAAGATTACTCTTGCTAGCAATTAAGTGTGTTTGTTATTTACTTCTATTAAAAGTGTTTGCTCCATGAAGTGTGATTTATAGTCATAAGGAAACCCACAGCCCAAATCAGCATCCTCTCCACCAAATTTATAACAGACATTTATAAATTATTTAACAGTCGTATTCAAGCTAAGTTTAACTACAGAAAAGCAACATCCAGCAATGCTAAGGCACACCATTAAAGCCAGCTGTTAACACTTCATCAACTGTACTGTGGCATGACTACACTGGTGACAAGCTTATTCAAAATCACCAGTTCTAATTTCCTCAGGTAGATGTTTCCTACACCGATTCATGAATATTAAGCAAAACAGGAGACTTAGAAATAAGACTATTCAGACCACTGAAATTCAAGCAGCCTATTCAATAGCCCTTCAAAACACCAAGTGCACATCCCACAGCTACTATGTGTTGTCTTCACCACAGGTGATGAAGCCCTTTTTGCTGCTGTCTGGTGGCCCCTGTTTAGTTGTGTGAGTCAAAAGAAGCAAAGTACGGGCCAGGTTCCCAGAATTACTCCCAGTTTTTAAAACACCCCAGACTGAATGCACCAGCCCAATGAAAAGAACTGGCTTACCTATGTAAAAGTTTCACCTTCTTACAAGTGCAACCGGCATAGTCCCTGACTTTCCCCAAGAACATTAATGTGTGTGACACCTTCTCCACAATCCACCAGGCTTTGTGTCATTGTGAATCTTACCTCTTAGTAAGTACTGCTTAGTACTTATTACTACGTGCTGCTTAGTACTGCTCTAAGTACTCTTAGTACTGCTCAGGTACTCAAAAGGAAGGAAAAATGGAATTAGTATACATGACCCATGGCAATTTTGGAACCTTACTGCTTCCAATATTATTTCTTCCCTAATCCATACATTGAATGCACACCCGCATAATAAGTTCCCTCACTGAAGCGACTATTCACTTACTGGTAACAACCTAAGGTTGTTACTCCCAAAGTGCTATCGTTAACAGTATCTCCCTTGTAAAATAGCAATCACCATCCATTTGTCCTATGCCACAGAAATTCTAGACTTTTGCAAGGCCTTGAGGATACAGCCAAGTGCTGTGATCCCAGCCCTTGCTGCTCCCTCCCCAGACGCAGGAGCTGTTCTCTGCTGCGTGCAGCTGGTTAGCGAGCGCCTGAAGCACCTGATGATTGTCAGGCACTTGTCTGAACCTGAGATGGTCTCATTCTCATCGCTGTGAGGCTGGCTGCTGGGATACTTGTCGCAGTTCTTACAAATGCAAATGAAATGACAACTTTCCTTCTGATACAGACATGAAAACTCCATCACTCAGCATCTGTGCACAGCAATGCTCCTTGCATCAGTGAAAAGGAGGACAGTGCTTAAAAACAAAGGTAAAAACTACTGTTGGAATTATAAACCAAAACCATGCAGAAAAGGAGCATCTGTGACACCGATGTTCTGACAGTCCTGAGAATCTAATTCTAAGCTCTTGTCACTTGCTAAGTTCAGTGCCAACAATTTAACTGTGAGCTATAAAAGCCCTACCTAAATCAGGGCACAAGATACCAATGCACACAAGCTACTACATGATGTGCAACTAAATTACATACACTACTCATAAAGTTGTCATATTCACGATGAAAACAATTCTGTTGCTAAAGCTTGAGCTGCACCAGCTACTGTGGAGCACCTGCAGCCACAGCAGCACAACACTGACCTGAGGCTACCACTTCCTTCAACCTCAATTCTGAGAAGCAGAGCACAGAATATTATTACTGAGGGAAGAAAATAAAGGAAAAAAAAAAGTGCACATTTTCCTCCAAACCTCAAGCAATAAAAAAATTACCACTCTGTTCATAAACATATCCTCTCATAGACACAGCTTAATACTTCTTTGAAGACACAAGCTGTATGGCTTTAGAGAAATGTCTTTATAATAGTAACAACATTTACCTAATGTAAGAGCTAGTTTATTCAGTTACTGTCTTATTTAAGCCCTGTTATTAAAAGTATAACTAAAAAGTAGTTTAATTTTATTTTGTAACTGCACAAGCAAAGGCTTTAAGAAAAAAAACTTCTATGACTAATTGAAATACAGGTTGTAAATTAAAAACACCCTGTCTGTCCAAGACTGTGAGAAATTGATGAAAGAAAGCAGCGAAATCTTGTTCACTCTAATTGCCAAGATACTCCAGGGTTCTACTTAATTTATAGCTTCTTAATTCTTCTTTTATATTAAGGGTTAGAGAAAGTTTCAAGATAAGTGTAAATGCTCAAAGTCATATTCACTGATCCACAGACTTAATCCTCAAATTCAGCCAACAATAGCAAACGCAGTAAGTAAAGAAATTAAAAATTGTAAGAGGACTGCTTTTTAAAAGTGTGATCTCCAGAATATAACAGGCAAGTCACATCAGAGGAAAGGACCACCCTCAGACCTGTGATACCAGTTTGTCACATTATTCCTAATAAAAAGACAAGAACACAGACCTATATGCCGTAAGCTTGACCCTCAAATAGGAAATCCCATGAACTCTGGATAATCTAATCAAACTAAAATGAATACCCAAACCTCTCTGTCAGTCCCTAGCTGGCTCACTTTCAGGCTTACTTTCTTTAATGACTGTCACCATTCGGAGGTGACCTAATCCAAAGCCTATCACACGGAACAGAGAGGCACTGAGTAGGAAGTGCCTTCAGGGGCTTTGGGCCAGTGCATTAGAGCAACTAAAAAGAGAAGACAAAACATTTGAAGAACAAGCTCAAGCTATGACATGAATAACTATATATATATATAAAATATGAAATGTATATAAAATACACACATAGACATTAAGAACACATAAATGATTTTGCAAAAATAGACATAAATACAGACAGAACAAGTGAAGAAAGGAGGATGTATGACTGGTAGCAACAGAAATTTCACATTTACAAGGTATCTCAAAAATATATTCATTTTAAAGGAATATGCTTCAACATCCTTGATATAACAAAAATAATATACACATAATCTGCTAAATGGATTGTACTCTGATGCGTTACTGATGAGATCATTGTCGTCTGCCAAATCATCCACATATTTCATTAGAATAAAGAGCTATAGAAGAAACATGCATTAGTTGATTAATGAAAAAAAACCCTACAAAAATTGATTGAAACAGAAGTTCAGTAGCATTATGTTCCTTAATATAAAAAAGACTATCATTAAAAATTAACAAATGGTAAGTGTCTTGAGATATTCTGTCAGCATTTTCTGTCTTCAAGGCATGCTCTTTTCCCCACAGTAGCAAACTATTCACACACGCACACAGACACACATAACCCAACCTTACTCAAAGGATTTTGCAATGATTTCTGCAATCTCTTTCACCCTGCTGTATCAGCAAAATAATGAGATTTATATTGCAAAATATTATTGTGACACACAAAAACATTCTGTTGCTAAAAGAAAAAATTAATAAGCATAAACAAGGACTTAACATAGCACACAAACAAAAATCACCCTGTGTAGTGATGACTTGAGGGTTTACAAGCTTTCCTTTCCAAGCAAAATTGTGCAAGTGTTATTTTTAAAAATATGCTTGTAAGTGTAAATATTTAAATATTTGCAATGGATTTCTTGAAATAGCCAGTTATCACATGTAATCAAATTAGTAGATCCTATTCTACTTATTAGGAGGGAGTGGAGTGACTGCCGAGTGACTCAGCAGTAGCACTGTCCTGAGATGACACAGAAGCACTGATGTACAGCCACCTTGATGTAGGAGCTTGTGGGCATAATTAAAACAGACATTTATAACTTCATTTTCTATGGGTTTCTTTGGCTATATTAAAACTGATAAAGCAGCAATCTTTCTCATGCAACATTCAGCAGAAGTCCCCTGCCCAGGAGGGTTCCTGGGGAATTCTGCTGTCACAAACCAAGAAAAGCACACTACAAAAGGTCATAGGTAACTCATGAAAATGAAGAATACCCTCAAAAAGGTACATTTGTACCTCTTCAGAGCAATAAATTGCCTTCAAGCTCAGCCATAAGCATAGGAATTCAAACCAGGCGAAGCGAAGTGGCTACCACTGCAAATTATCAGCCCTCTTTAGTGTCCACCTTGGGCCTGAGTACTGTAAAGCACATGATGGGCTAGGTAATACTCACACAGTTTCTCCCAACAGCCTCTGCATCACTTTCCAAACATTAAAAAACATTTCAAGTGGGTATTCTAGTACATCTCACCAAACTAAGTCTATTGAAAACAACAGCCAGAACAGCACATACATCGCAACACTTCATGTACAACAGCACCGGTGATTCCTACAACAACTTCCTGGAAAGAAGTGGAAACAACATATGTGATCGGTAACTGTTTAAGCCAGTGACGCTTAATCTGCCTGTCTTTGTGAGTCAGCATCCCAACTTCATAGAAAATGGGTATGATGCCAAACCAAGAGACATGTCATGAGGTTTCATTCAATTATTTTCATAAACAGTTTTGATAACATTTCCTGAAAGGCATGACACAACAGGCAGAATATTATTCACACCAAGTCGCTCTCTTTTCACAACTTAAGCATTTGTAATATTTACTTCCAGCATAAAATGGTGGAACTTTTAAAAACAGATTTCTTTTATCGAAGGACCATCTGTTTGAAAATTTCTAAACAGAAGATAATCTCTGTGCATTACTACTCATGATTGCCTAAAGCTAGTTGGAGCCATGGACAATTCTAATAAATAAATAAATCAATCACAAAAAATTAAGAAAAACCCTAACAACTAATTTAAACTACTGTGATTTAAAAGTGGGCTGAGAAGGTCAAAGGAAGTGGGGATAATTTTATAATGATAATACTGGAAAAACAGCAGCAAGACAGCAAACAGACAGGATAGTCTTCTATTGTATGTCCAAATCTACTCAATAAGAAATACCAGAACACATTAAAAGTCACCATAAATAACTCATTTTCATGGTGGTCAGACAAAACCTGCTAAACTGTGGATTGTGGCATCCCTGAAGGAATCAGGAATAAAAAAAAAAGAAAGCTTCTGCTTAGGCACAACTTTGTTAATAATCAGCAATGATGGGAGCAACCACAGATGCAGCACATGACATTCTAATGGACAATTCATAATATTCTAAGCATTTTAAAGTTTGTGGCCAAAACTCGTTAATGCTGTGTATCTATTCAAAAAAGAGTAATTATTGCCTTGCCTGAAGCTTAAATTTGATACACTAAGCATGTGCTACTTGTCATTGAAGAAAGTAGCTCATACACGTGACACAGCCAAGCTAATCCAGTCTTTATATATATATTTATATATATATAATCTTAATGGGCAATATATCCTTACATTACCATGATTTAAATGATCCCATCCCACCTCTCAGAGAGAATGTGTCCATCATTACTGCAGTGCCCTGTTCTAAAGTGCAGTATTGGGCAGTACAATGTTAAACCGTAATTGAAAAACTGTAAATACAAACTGGAGAAAAATAAAGCCTCACTTACAAAGTAAAGAGCAAGCTCCTGAAAAAGTTTGAGTGAAGGCCTGCAGTATTTTAACTTGTCTTTCACAGACTGCACACAAAAGCCGACATACAACTCTCTACTTCTCAATACATAATACCATATGTGGGGATAACGAAAAACTCCCAAATTCTAAATTGCAGCAGCAGCCACTATTAACAGGTGTCTGGCAATCTAAAGTACAATGCAGTCCTTCTTCTATAACATAAGCAATTTCCCTGAGTCAAAGTAAAATGCTACATCCCAGTTCACTGGGTGCCATGTCCAGCCCACCATCCCTCACTCACACTGTGCCAAGCAGGTGACACCACCTTATACCCCAGCACTCCCCCCCTGATAACTGCTGCCCTGTAACCATGCAGAAAGGTGGGCACACTTCTGTTGTTGCATTTGTCACACTCCACAGAGGACTTTAAAAATTGTGGACCAATTTGGGTACGAACAATACTACATCGTCTGCCTCTAATTACCAGTGTCCACTAAGAATGCTTAGAGAGAGCATTTAAACCATGGCTACTCTTCAACACATTCTCTTTTCAACTGTACTTCTAATTCCTGCTCTGTTCATTTTAATGCATTATTGTTTCCAAATACAATGCTTCAAAATTGCAAATTATGTCTGGCTCAAGGGCTGATTATGAAAAATCCTAGCATTTCTGCCTCTGTGTGAATAATTCTGATAATAATGAGTGATTGATTGAGCTCCAAGAAGTCCAAATGATGAGAAGGGTCAATTTGAACATTTTTATTAGCTTCTTTTGTTAAATCTAACACTTTGCCAGACCAGAGACAAATACTGCATCTGGTTACCATGATTTTTTCCAGCCTTACAATTTAGAAAATGGGTACTGTTCTAAAGGCAGACCTTATAAGAAATGCTAATGAAACATAAAAATCCACCCATTTTACTGGCCATCAAGAGACAGCCAAAGTAAAAGAAAATAAAAAGAAAAAGTTGCAAGGGAAATTTGCTTCAAAACTTTCCTGGCAGAAAAGGAAAAAAAAAAACCCTCAATAATATGAACAGTCATCATAACTCCACTTTACAACCCAAATGTGTACTTGATATATGTAAGGTATGGCCTGCCTTATGTAAACATGAGCTACAACATGAAAATCACTTAAAATGCTTGCTAAGCACATGCAACAGCAGAGAAATGAGGCATAGAAATGTAACACACAAGCTAGTTAGACCAGGAAATTGCAGTGACATTATTCCAACAACTTAAGTCTTGCAGTCTTGCAAATACTCTGTAGAAAATCAGCAAAAGTCAAATAGACATATAAAACATTAATCAAACTAGTTGCAGTTTATCCGGAAGCTTCCAAAGATTAAAATTTCCCTACAGGTCTCATTACTTAGAAATGTTAATAAGTCAGCACTTTTTCTGTCAATTACTAAAAATCTTTGTTGATACACATCTCCTAGAAAATAACCTCTGTAGGGTAAATTAAGCAGTAGGTGGTGTATCTATATTTTTAGCCTCATTCACATATTTACAATTATAGGAGGTAGGAAAGCCCCAGACAATTTCCAGCAGGAGACAATAGTCAACACTGTAAGATCTGTAGGACAAGTCTAACCAAAATATCCCTAGAACAAGACAAGTGTGCAGCTGTCATTCTCTTCTCAGACGATGCCTACAGTGCCAAAAAACAGGTTCCCTCACTGAGCCACAGCACCCCAGTGCTGATGGCTGCAGGCTACAGTTTAGGGACTCCTCTTTCGTTCTGGGTTCCACAGTGCCACCCAAGTCTCTTTGTGGATAAAAAAATAAAGTTTCATTTTAAACCCAAATAAAAAATATTACTAGGACACTTTTACAAGGTCCTTTAGAGCACAATTAATTTAATGTCCTTGAAGTGTTCAAGGCCATGTTGGATGGGGTTTTGAGCAACCTAGTCTAGTGGAAGGTGTCTCTGCCCAAGACACAGGGGTTGTAACTAGATTATCTTAAAGTTCCAACTCAAACCACTCCCTGATGCTGTGAATCTACATTATAATAAAATGCAGAGAGAAAAAATAACAGGCACATTAATTTGAGAGTTTGCTACAAGGATAGGACTAGGGCACAGGACTTAGCCTGAACCAAGGCTCTGGTTAGTAAGCATTAACATGCCGCTGCTGGCTTCACATACCTCTGCCTGTTCTACCAGCTGATATTTTGCCCTGCAGCATGAAAATTTAGTTTACACATGCAGTATCTTTTGGGTGGAAAATGAAGAGCAAGACTTTGCACTGCAGCAGCAGCACTGGAACAAACCATCTCCGGAGTAGATGCAACAAGACTCAGGTGGATCATGGCTGGGAAGGAAGTCTGGCAGCAAGTCCCTGCAGCAGCTGGTGTCAGGGCTTGCCCAGAGCTACCTGGAGCCCTGGAGATGCCTGGCATCCTGTAGCTGCCAGTACTCAGAGCCTGAGCTGTCTTCATGGTAACTGCAGTTCAAATAACTATATCAATTGTGATTTACACAATTCATTATTGAATTGTTATTATTTTAGGGTCAAGCTGAGAGCAGAGATTTTTTCAGATAGAAAAGATGTACAAAGCAGGACTTGCTTGGGACTAATTACAAGCAAGAGATGTGGGGTGGTGAGTGGGTTTTGTTGTTTTGTTGGTTTTTTTTTTTTGTTACAGCCACCATATAAATAAGCTCTTTACAGAGAATATCTCAGACCTGGACCAGCCCCATACACACTGACATTTTTGTTCTGATTTGTACCTGCTCCGGGACTATAACAAACACGTGACTAGGCCCATGTTTATTTAGAAGCCCAGACAGATGATGTTTAAAATAAACCCAATCTTGATATCAAAGATATCCGGTTCCTGAGATGCTCTTCTCCAGATGAAATCAGCTCTGCTCATGTCCAGTGCTGCACAGAGTATACAGTAATTATCACTGGCATCTCACTATTTATTCTGAATATATAGCCTAAAATAAATCAAAAAAAACCAACAATGGCACTGAGTCTTCACATTTCATTTACCTTAAACAAGCAGTTTTCTTCCTTTGGGGTTATAATAGGCAAACAGAATTAGCAAAATATTTGGAGCTCCACAGATGATATCAGGACTTCTAACAGTTACAGATTATAATACTGTTGGTGCCACTACCTGCTCAGCAACATCAGAGAAAAGAAACACTTTAACACTACATCTGAAACTTCTGCTTGTGCCAGCATGTTGTACTCTGAATTTCAGGATTTTAGGACTATGGGTTAAAGACAAAGATTGCATCTATAACAACATTGAGAATATTTAAGATTTATTTGTGGTATGCTGCTGTTGAAATGTGTAATAGGAATTCAGCTTGCATTCTAAACACTGCTGGCACACCTGGTGTTGAATACTCTAGAGGCACTTGCAATCGTTATAAAAATGTACTACTTTCTTTATTGTGGTACTAAAAATTGCTGATAAAGATAAGATTCTAGATGCATTTTTTGTTACTAAATTTTCTTTTTTCAGAAAGAAAAAAGAGCTTTTTAAAAATTAAGATTAAAAGATTAGCTCATCTTTTAGAGCTAATCCATAAGCTTTGTTACTGATTAAACATTTTCTTAGTAAGTACTATTTATGATAGCTTAGCATAAAAAAGAAAATTACGTAAATTTTCAGTCATCCATCCACCATCCATCCACCTTCAAACTAAACACCAGTATCTGGAAGCTGTAGCATACATTTTTAGTACACAAATATTTTGTATTTCTACAATACAGGAAACACCACAGAACATCAGAACACCTGGAGACACTAGCATGAACCAGGCATTATCCTATTTTTAAAATGAGAAAATAGTTCTTCAAAGCTTAAGCAGTTTGCCAAACTCCATGAGTTTTTTGTATTGCAAGCACAAAAAACATAAGGACTAACTATGTTGATTCCATCGACAAAGCTAGGTCTATGAAGTTAATATATTGACTGAACCAGTTATTTATAAAAGAGAATTCCCCTAGCAATATCAACATGCTTTCAACACATAATACAAACCCTTTAAAACAGCTATATCAGTAGTGTGCTAGTATATTTCTCAAAATTAATCAAATTCACCAAGCAGTTTCATAAAACCATACTATGGTATTTTTTGTTTTTGGACTAGGAACTACAAGACTGATGATAAAAAAGTCCTGAAAAAAGGTTAACGTGTAGAAACTATGAATTTATCTTCTGCAGAAGCAAATATTTCAACATTTACTGTTAATCACATCATCAGCTAGACCAAACATACACTGTAAAACTAGTTGTTGAAGTGAATTCATTCCAGCAGGGTCTATGTCACAAACATCTACAGCCTTTTCTTGCACTTTTGCTTATTGTAAGTTTGCACAGAAGCAGTAAAATTTAATATGCTGTGGAACACTACATTAACTACTGAAATGTTACAGCACATCAAAAAGTCTACTGCTACTTTGCAAACATGCTTACTTGAGTGCCACAAAATACTGACAAAATGAGTCAGATCTACTGTGGTGCACTGCAATCAGGTCTGTGCACTTGAAATGTAAAAGCAGTTCCTTGACACAAAAGTCATTCTACACAATCCCTAAAAGATATTTTTGTATATGACATACTACAAATTTCGTTAGTATTTTGAAATTAGGTACCATATCAGCGAATCAAGCTTGGTATCCTAATAGTAGCCAGTCCAAGACAACATGGAGTGAGATGCTTGGAAGCACAATAAAAATAACCTCCTTATAGATAACTTTTTCTGCAACACTAAGCATACCATGAGCTGCTCACAGTCACAAACGCATGCATAGATGCATTAATTCCTATACTCTTGGGGTCCTGTGAGGGCAGCAAGTCCCTGTGGGTAATCATTAATCATAAAATTTAAACTTTTTGCATGACAATCTTATTTTACATGCACATGCTCCTGCTTTATGAGAAGGATAAGTACATGTGGATTGATTCATATTTTTTGTACCAGTAATCAGTCAGTGTATCTTATTCCTATCTTCTCTTACCAGGAACAAATATTTTTCACCAGGAGAGTGGTTAAGCA
Organism: Pachyramphus minor; assembly: GCA_013397135.1. NCBI lineage: Eukaryota > Metazoa > Chordata > Aves > Passeriformes > Tyrannidae > Pachyramphus > Pachyramphus minor. The sequence continues at coordinate 828,354 of VYXB01004472.1, read as the reverse complement.
CTGGAACAGGCTGCTGAGAGAGGCTGCTGACTCTCCATCCTTGGAGATATTTGAAACTCAACTGGGCATGACATTCAGCTGATGAAATGTTGAAGCTGGACTGCTGTGAGCAGGAGCTGAACCAAGCAGGGAACCCTTCCTGTCCAAATCACTGTAAGAGTGCAGTATTTTCAGTATCTCTTCAATATAATTCTAATTGTATCCTAATTGTACCTTTTTTTTTTCCCTCTGGAAGAAGTCATTAATAGATTCAAAGTGGGGGAAATACTACTTGCATACATCACTGGCACTGTGTTCCTAACATTTCCTTCTCTCTTATTGTTTCTACAAAACTCTTGTTCCTCTTATTTTTCCCTGAAATAACAACTTAAAAGCCTAAATAAGCCCTGTGAATGCCTTATACCTAGTATATGCATTCAGGGAAACATGAGGGCAGGCCTTATACCCACTACTTTCATACTACATTTAGGGAAATACAGGAACTCACTGCCTATTTCTATGCTGGTATATACTATTCCAGCAATCACACACTGTTTTATCCCAATCTTGCCATTTTCACTGAAGTCTTGTATAATTCTGTCTTTAAGGACTATTTCTCTGCACAATAGTAGGGCATATGGACATCTTAACAGGAAGCATCAGCCTGCCAACACACTGCAAATAGAGATCATTGCTCCCGGGAAGTGAAACAGAGTAGTAAGTTGGAACTTTGCCTTTTAGAAAAGGATCAGCTGTCCTGCAGCTGCCAACTTAGTACCTCGAGAAACTATGACTTAACAACCTATGTCATGTTGGCTATAAAATGTATTAACTTGCATTCATTTTCCTCTAAGACAACAATCCTATTCTTGTTTTTAAACAAGATTTTCAAAGATGACTCTGCTTTAAAAACATAATCTACAGCATCTGTGATGCATACCAATGTACAGGTGTTATCAGTAGTGAATTTAATCTCCTCCAAAGAATCTTTCCAGTAGATAATGAAACAAATGTCATTAATTGAGCTTTCCACCTAACAAATACTTCATGTCTCAAGACAATATTTATTTACAATTCTCTGTTATGGACTAGTGCACTGCCTGGTTAGTCTTCAATTATCACATCAGGTGGAGAGAAAAATCCTTTTTCTATATGAGCTTAAACTGAATTGACTTTAAATCTCTGAACTGTCAACAAATTCTTCCCTGAAAAGGCTGGCTTTGCAGAGATTATAAAGTAGGTGTCATCCTTGACACTTGTGTTCTATATTCATCCAGCCGGTCTGGAAGAGAAGTGTGCAGAACGCCGGGCAGGATGGCGGAGGGCTCAGCTGTCACCCTGCCTGCCTCCTGCACTTGCTTTGCAGGCAAAGACAGTGCTGAAGGTGTCAAAGGTTCTCTATTTAAAGTCGCTGACAAGCAATGGAAGAACACTGGGAGAATATGTTAGCAGCTACTATGAACTCATCTCTAGTAACAAGTCATCCTGATGCTTACTTCTGGATGTTGGAAGTAAAAGCCCTGATTCTATTGAAATTAAAAAAAAAAACCTAAACCCTCAGATGCTATACTCCCATCAGATTTACAACTTCAAGATTTACTCTGGGAAAACCCAGTGTTAGGAATACATAGAGCAAAGCCCTGCTTTCTGTCAGAGTGACAAACTAGAAAGCCACATATGATTACGTTAATCTCCCACTTCAAATCTCCCTCTCACAATTGCATACCACTGCTTTCTGTGTTTCATTTAAAAGTCATAGAGTTTACTAACCACTTAATGAAGCTGCATTCCTTAAATCCCTGACAGATTATGTGAACCTTGTTTGGTTTAGAAACATAAATTTGCCATTCCACTGCCCCCTACCCCAATGACAACTTAGTCGAAAGCTGGTGTTGTTGGGGCTGCAAGCAATGAAACACGTCTCCTCAAAGGAACAGATTCCAGCAAGCAGCAGGAAACTGGAAGGCAAAAAAGTGCAGAGAGGAAGGAAGGAGCATGGCTTGCCTTTCCAAAAAATAAAAGCCATTTCCAATCAAGCTTATCTCTTTCAGTCCCTTATTTATTTTAATTGGAAAGAAGGAAGTGACGAATAGGCAAATGCTTTGAAAGACACTTGTAAGAGTCCCGGATGACTGTCTGCATCAATGACCACAATTTACTGCATGGCTGATTTCACGTGAAAGGCTTTTCTGGTGCTGTGTGCCCCAGTGGCCAGTTGAAACTTTGAAAACAGATCAGGACAACGGAGCACAGAAAAAGTGTCATCAACAGCATCAAACTTGCAGCCAGGATGAGAGGAGTGTTCCTCCTCCTAAGTTCAAAAGGACATCCTACTTAGATCCTGCATCTAGGATTATAGCAGGTTGTGCATTTTCTAGTTAGTGGCAGAAGAGCGGAAGCAGATGTGGACTTAATGATAGTTATGCCAGGTGGCTTGTAATAGTAGCAAGCAAAAACCAGAGCGCAAATGGCCCCAGATTCCATTTACCTGACCAACGACCCAGCTCAGTGTTTCTGATGAAAGTCTCAGCACAAGCCCCACAAGCTGTCAGCAATGCTCTCATATGAGCATTAGCAAAACCAGGCACAACTCAGTGTGTGCACAACAAGCTTCCAAGTTTGAAATGATACAGCTGATGGGTGTTTAAGCACTAACCTCCTCCTCTGTGTTCTAAGGCTCAAGATTTATGGCATTTTGGTCCATGAGCAGAGCACTAGGAAAAAAAAAAACCACTAACTTTTGGAGCTCATTCCCATGTTTTGTTTTAAGCCTGTACATCAGTGTCATTCACCAATACAAAGTCCTATTAGTCATGCTTCCAAAGAAAATGTCATCATTGCTGCCTCTTAAGCTACTGAAAGATAGAAGTCAGACCGCTGATTTTTTTTTTAATCAAGTTTGAGGTATTTTCCAGTCCTGTTGATTAGGGTATAATTCGACAGTATTTTACATAACTCAGATATCTTTTAGTCATGTGCCTGCTTAAAAATCTGAAGATTGTTATTAAATGAAAGAGAAAGAAGGCAATTAATAAATCAGTGGTGTAACCTTTGTGATTTGCTTTTCATCTCCTCACAGACATAACAATGAGAAAACCTAAATGAAAACCAGAATAGGTAATACAAGGAAGTCATGTAACAAGCAACAGTAATCTATGTAGGTTATTGTCCCAAATGCCTAGTCAGAGGTCTCACATGGCTAATATGGTTGAAATGTGTAATTCAGGGCTGCAAATAGTATGTTTATAAATCTAGACATGTCCAGTGCACCTTGGAAGCAGCTGTGTGGGGTTAAAAAAAGCCAACAGTATATCGGATTTCAGCTAAACAAGGTTGCAAACTGAATTATCTATTTCCTTTCACAGAACTTGAAGATGCAATGCTGCAAGGCTCCCAGTAACCATTTTAAATGTAATTAAATCTAATTAGGATTAGAATTTAATGCTAATCTGGGAATATTACATTTGCATTGGCTAGTCAGTGTGCATACCCACCTGTATGCTACAATAGTTAAGATAGGAATTAAAGATCAGTTACTATACTGACTTTACATTTCCATCAATATTACAGGCCAGATCCTTGCAACCTCCAATACTAAAAACACCTATGCACAGGATTAATTTTAAGCATACTGTCTTCTTCTATGAAATTCAATACACAGTGTTTATGTTCTTCATTGAAAAGTCATGTTTATATGTGACTCTGGTATTAATGCCTACAGTAGAAAATGTATTTATTTCATATAACATACTTATCCACAAATGCTTCATATTACATTACTTATATTTCATAATCAACCTCTAAAACCAATGTAGACATTTCTTGCTTAAACTCAAGGTTAAGATACAATGTCACATTCTCCATTTTTTGTTCTTGTCTGCTGTTCCCCACATAAACTCAAACATACCACATGTATTTGCAAAGCCATTTTTATCCAATCATATCGTGTTATTTCGTTTAGTAGTTTTTTATTATCAGGCAGTGAGTGACTGTCCCTCGATATTTTCAGCAAGAAGTGACTAGCTAGCTCGACCTCCCTTCTGTTCTCTTTCCTGCCTTTGGAAACCCAGAGTTCCTTCTTTCTCCTTGTTATTCTCAGCATCTTAATGGTTCATTTTCTTGTAAAGATGTTATTCCTCAGACACACCCTTTCCTGAGACTGACCACTTGCTCAACTTATTTTGTCTATCATAAAACTCACCCATGAGAGTCCCTCATGCCACGTTCCCAGTAAAAGTGTGGCTGTCTGCTTTCTTGCAAATAAATTTAATTCCCAAAAAAAGTGACATAAACACAGTGATACCACTGTCTTAGAGAAGCATGGTTCAGGGACAGAGGAAAACTATATGTAGCTTGAGGAAGTTGGGAAAGATGTGGAGCTATCACTTCAGTTGCCTATGGCCTATTACTTCACCAGTCTAGTCACCCATCTAGCAACTATATCCAAGCTTGTACACTGGGAATAAGGATGAATGAACTACAGGGATTATAAGTGATCAGCAGCACCACAGCAGACGTGTCATTTCATCATCATCCAAAACCTATGAATATGAACATCTCAAATATCCCTTTCTTACATCTTGAGGGGATGCACTTTCGTAAGTGAAAATACTCTGTATGTGACAGGGGCAAAAGGAAGGGGAAAAAAGGCAGCATATACCATTTTCCTCTCTCAGGAGAAGAATGCCAAAGAATTGCACAACGTAGAAATCCATTAAAGTAATGAACACCTCCCAGTGCTAATTACAGGCACACTCTTTCTTAAGGCAGCACTACAATGACTTATTTATCTGCTGATTGTTTTTGTCAGGTTGATTTTTATCAAGAAACAAAATCTCTACTTAAAAATAAACAAAATCAGACTCAGAAAAGAATAAACACATTTCTTATTGCACTTGGAAAAGCATACAGATTTTTATAAACTTCTGATGTCAAAACATATCCACTCAAGCTTTCTTAGCAGTGAAACAAAAAAACTAGCAGAACTTCGTATCAGCTTCCCAAAGTCTATTTGCTCAGCTGGCCGTGGCCATCCAGGCACCCTCTAACTACCAACAATGGAGAAGAAGGAACTGCACAGCATGCCACAGGCTACAGGATTTAACACATTGAGGGGCCAAGACAGGAAAGATCCAACTATTCAGGTAAAACAAATACACTCAGGTGTAAGCAAAACACTGCAGCACCTGCATCTCTGCTGATAGACCAATATTTCTGTTCAACACTTTTCTAGGTTAACTTCTGCCCTATTTTCATCTGTGAAGAGGAAGAGACTTCTCAGGCAAATGACATAATTAAATAAGCTGTTCTATGCTGAAATGTCAGTTTGAAAAAAAAAATACACACATTCTTGGACAGATTTATTTCACAGTGAGAAGGGTGAACTTTCAGACTGCCCACAGCCCAATGTCAGCAAAGGTCCTCTGGAAATAATGGGAGTTGTGTGTGTCAGAGCTACACACTTTTGCAGTTTTTAGTTTTCAGTTCTCCATGGTCATGTCAATCCTCTTGAATATGTTTGATACAAGCAGTAAAACAATGGAAGTGTTTAAAAGATATACTTATGATTTTAACTTTTTATCTGGATCATCCAGGAATTTCTTGGAAATGATGACTAGATGCCGAAGGATAAAGGGGTTCTCTAGTGGGAGTTTCCATCGCCCACTACAGTTTAATGAAGATCCCAGTAGCAAATCCTAAGATTTTAACTGAAGGCAAGGAGACTTATTTTTATACATCACATAGGCTCCACTTTATGAGCTGCCAGTTTGCATATAGGCAACAAAAAGCCCTTTGGCTAAATACAGACATTGGAATAAAGTATCAGTTAACAGTAATTTCATCCAGCAAGTGTTTTTGCCCATACATCATAATGGAGAAAGATTATTTCAAGATTAGAGCACTGAAAAGGAAGAAAAAATTGAAAAAGGAGAAAAGAAAAAGAACGACAAAGAAATCGCAATGTTGCACAGAACCAAAACATCCAATTATGCATTGATCCTGGTTTGAATTTTAAATGTTACTGTCATCATTATTTTCTATCACACAACTTCTTTCAGTGATTACTTGATATCTATGATATATGTCAAATGTACAGAAAAACCAAGCATGTTATAGGTAGAAGTAGTAGCTTATCTTGCAGACATAACAAAACCCATCTCTCAAACATTATTGAGAAACCCGTCAACAAAGCAAATCAAGCACCAAGTGGAAATGAGACATAATGCTTAATTCCCTCAATCAGCATTTTCTTGCTTGCCAGGAACACCTCTCCTGGGTGGGCTGACAAGGTGCAAGCTAATTTACAGATCCAGGAGGAGTCAACTGCATCCAGATAGCATTGCTCCCACGTTAATTAAGAGGAGACTGAAAAGTAAAGTTCACTCAGAAATAGTAGTGAAGGAAAAAAATAACTCAAGAAAATGTCGACTGTTACAAAGAGCAAACAACAAAGCAATCTTCAGATCTTTCTATCAGTTAAATTACTGCTGTTTCCAGATTAAAGATTTCAGAAGTGTTATATCAAGCATACAGAAAAGGTTACTTGTCTGGACCATGAAGCTGCCCAAGCTTTCCAGATTGCCGTAAACACTTTCTGACTGAACTCACAAGATAGCATTCAAGGTGCCCAGTAAGCAACTACTTAGAGCTTATAGAATTTATTATGTATATAATGTGCCTCAATTTTACCTGTCATTTCTGCTGTATAAAAATGGTAAAGAACGCAGAAAAGAACCAGTCAACATTTTATATCTCCTACTTTCCACACTCTTCTGGAGCAGGGTGTAATGTTCTGCTCTGTGAACTACCCTCATAATACGATTCACAGTCACAGAACAATTCTCAAAAACCTATGCAGTTACAACACAGGTTCAACTAATATTTTACAGGATAAAGAAAGTAATGGAATGAAAGTTAACTGAAGCTCCCTTTACATGTTTTCAGAGCAGAATCATTAATTAATCTTTAAAATAATACTAGTACCTCACCCTTAAAATTAAATAATGAACAAATGAATATACCAAACAAACATGGCCTTGATGTTGGTTGTTTCTTCAAAATATATTTATTCACTCCAGCTAGCTAAAAGAAAGACTGACTTTCTTGCTCTCTCACCCCTTCCTACAAGCGATCAAAGGTGTTTGTCATGATTCCCCATTTACCCACAACAGCAGGGGGTCCCTCAGCAGTCTGCTCCTTTCAGATCACTTATGTCTGCTGGACAGACAACTCCTTTAAAAAGAACTCAGTGTTTGGTAAAAATCAGCCTTTCACTGACCCATTCTCTATGGGTTCTCAGAGTACACAATCTTATTTAGATCCTGTTTTCCTTGAGAACAGTGTGCTTTTTTTCAGTCTCAGACTGATTCATCTCTTTCACATCATGCCTCCATGATACCAACAGTCTTAATAGTAAAGCAAAGAAAAGCATTCATTTAGTAAACATAAGCGTTGGGTACAGTATTTAAGAATTAAAAAAAAACAACAAACAAAACCAAAATGGTTTAACTTATCAAAGGATATGTGCATAACTTAGACATCACAAAGACTCTTTCCAAAACCAAGTAGTTTGTGGCTTAAAACCATTTTTTCCTCTGCCTTTCTGATCCTTTGGCCTGCCAGCCACTTCCTTCTCTTCCGTTCTGAGCTGCTTCCCTTTCACGACACCACCCATAGGCTCAAAAATTGAGATGGGCCTATAAACACCATGTATGTATTTGCATAGTAAAATATGGCCTTAGCAAACATTCACAGTATAATGTATAACTAAAAGAAGAAAATTGTTTTTATAATTCATTCTATGTTTCATTGCAAAGCACCTACCTGAACATGTCTCCTAAGCCTTTCAGCATTCCTTTCTTTGCCTTAATTTTATCCTTCTCTTTATCTCGATCTTTCTTCTTTTCCTTTCCAGACTTTTTTCTGTCACCTTTATCTTGGCTTCCATTCATTTGTCTCTCCAATGAGTGGGATGGCTGGTCGCTTGCTGTGGACACAGATTCTCTACCAGATCTCGAACTCTCCTCTGTGTCTTCCTCCACTGAAAGGACATTAAGAAACATCAGTGGGATAAGAACAAACAACAAGGGCAGGTTTTTTGGTATATTTCATAATGTATTTTGAAGCAGGATATATGCACAGCCACAATATACCCATATTTTTTTTTTAAATCAATATCTGCTCACATAGGGGTTTCCAAAAATGCTCATTAGAACTATAAAACTACTAAAAGCAAGGAATTCACCTCTGCAGAACTCTCTGAAAAACACAATTTGTACTTTGTGGGTACTCTGAATAATGTGTGGATTAATAAAGAGGATTAGCAAAGTGATGTTAATTGGCCCATTTTGTTTCAGTATCTAAATCAGTTGAGGAGAGCTTTAGAAATATCTGCAAGAAGAAACAACAGCAGAGCAGAATGCCTTGTCAGTAAATTCTTAGTCATACTCCCATAAAAATATGAAAGTCATTAAGGAGTGTTAATCCTTAACATAAGCCTTAAGACTTTTTCTTCTTCTGCAAGTAACATAATAGTTTTGTTATGCTACTTCATTTCCTGGAGCTGTTTAAAACACATCATGCACTATGATTTTTATTTTTGTTGCTATTCTTGGTTGAGATGGGGTGGCCTGGGAGGGAGGTTCAGATGCGGAGATTTCACCCAGCGGAACAAGTAAAATCCTTTAAGGACAGATAAAATGTTCATTCCCTGCTTCTAATCCAAGACCAAGACTCCTAAAGTATACCCAAGGTTATATTTAACAGACCACATGTAGCTCAGAAAGTTTGAAAGAAAAATGACCAAAAGAAAAAATCCATTAAAAAACTGAAAACTCCTCTAGGAGTTTAGTAAGAAAAAAATAAAAGACTTCAAGCTGGTGGGTCAGAATCCTGCGCTGTATGACTGGTGAAGCTGTGACTTTCCATGAGCTCTAACATTTCATATCATCAGGTTATAAGTAGGGCTGCAATCATCTCTCAGTTTTCCAACAGACAGCACAAAGCAGTAATTAGGATCACAGATGCATACTTAGTGCTGTCTCCTGTAGCTCTAATGAATACAAAGGCTCCAAACAACTTTTGGCAGTAGAAGTTGAAAAATACAGTTTTGCTTTATGATTGTTATTATGTTTACTTTTTATTACTTATTTGAATTGCTAACTATAAGAATAAATTATTTGTTATAAATTATGTTATTATTTTCATATCAAGTTACAGTAGTTACAGGCAACAGGCCCAAATTCAAATGTTCCCATTCTATACATCCTTAGTTAAGCATGACCCCTGATTGAGCACTTGCTTGTCTAAGTCTTGACCAAAGAACTGACTTTAAGTATGAAAGTCACATAGATCACACAGTCTATGGAAAAGAAAAAAACTTCTGTACTCCATAAGATTTGGAAATGGTCACAGCTTACAGAAGGAAAAAAGAACAATTTTTCCATTTTCCCTAGTCTACCACTTAATATTATTCCTGCTAATATTAACCAAGATCTCAGCAACTGTTCTATATCCAATAGAAGAGTATAATTATTTAGAAATGTCTCATATATAGACTACTGTAGAATGTAAACTTGCTTTTCTTAGTCATCATTCATATTGACCTTACAAGTAAACCACTGAACCTGAAAAATCTACAAATCACTGACTGAAAGTCATTCAATATTGTGTCATTTTTCTCTCAGACACTTGCTTGTAAAATACTTTTTATTCATTAATATTACAATCTACTGTCCAACAGACTTAGTACTTATTCACCAAGTATCAAGATTTCTGTAAATATTCTCCATCCCTAGAAGATCACATAAACATATTTCAAGAAAAACATACTATGTCAGATATATCTCAACACTAATAACTATTTTTTAATCTCAACTAGTACCCTGAAGTACAAACCACAAAAAAAAAAAAAGAGGAAAAAACCCCCCAAAACCAGGCCAGGTCTTGGCATTTAATGTTAACTTGTCTTCAGGACTGCTATGAGTAAAGCAGATGATACACCTTTTCAAATGTAGATGCAGTTTTAATATTCATATAACTGTATTTTATGAAACTAAGGGGTCCTATTAATGCCTTTGTACTAGCTGTTCTTATACTTTTTTTGGTCACAGAGTTTCTTAATCAGTCTCTGTAATGATATTTAGTTATTATTAAAAGAGTTGTGGAAAAATACTTTGGAATAGAGATGTTAATTTTTTTGCACATTAATTTATAGCTACAATCTGTTCCAGTTAAAACCAACTAGACATTTAAAAGATTGTACTTGCAAATGAATATAATTAGTAAAAAAACCCCTGCATTAAATTTCTGACAAATTTTGAAGTGAACTGTTTACTTGGAACTCCATTGGTAGAATTTTAAAGATGAACCAGTTTTGACTTACATTTGCTCATATTCATATAACAATATACTATATTAATCATAAATGTGTATTGTGTACTGTGCTATGCTGAGTTATTGAACAACTTGTCATAACAATGCTTTTGCTTATTATTTATTTTGCATATTCTATGGAGAGAATATTGCCTCCTTTCCATAGTGGTGCTGTAGTGTATATTTATCTATCACACACAATTTGCTTGCAGTAGCTTAGACTGAGGCCTGTGAACTTGGATGCCTGTCCTCCTGGAGTAAACACTGATCTCTCTATTGGACTAAAGAGATTTCTAGTTTTCTTAAAAGGACTTAACATGAAAAAACTTGTTTCACTTTAATGCAGTACAGGCATCCTGCAATTAACATACACCTAATTACTAGTGTTTAGAAAAAATGCAAATGCTGCTCAATTAAAATTCAAACTCAGTCTACAAATGAAACTTCTAATTTTTGTTATGTTGCAGTAATGACATTAGGTTACTGCAAAACGCAGAATGTATTTGTTTTGGTGCTGTTATTTCCTTCCTTTCCTGCAACCTCCTGCCTCCCCATTTGGGATGTTGAAGCCAAAAAATTAAATTGGAGTATACTTTAAACATCAATTAGACCTGAAAACTAGTGTCATTTCACAAACCACACTGTGCTACGGAGAACTACACAAACAGGTATTATGAAGCTATTCTCCTAATTAGCCCATAAAATGGAAAAGATGCACATGAGGAATCAAAGCTACTTAATGTGAAGCTATTTTGCCATTAAGCTTCTAGGCCTCTTATTGTGATATTTAATACAGCCATAGATTCTAGCAATTAAGATTCAGCAAAAGATTAGAAAGCTTTGTCCATCTCTCCCAATCCAAACGCTTTGTTCTTATTCATGACACTAAAGATAAACATTTTGCTTCTAGTCAGCTATTTCAAGTATTAAGGGGGGAAAAAAACCAAACCAAAACAAAACAAAAAAAAAAAAATTATCTGTAAAACTGAACACCCACACCTTTCCACAAATGTTCTTTCTTTACAGCCATTAAAACTCACACACATCTTCTCAAATACTTAAAATGTTACTCCAGAACTGGTTATTGCCATCTGATTTTCACCCTACAGTTAGTAATTCAAAAGCATACTGTTCCAAGGACAGCAAGAACATTTAGAAGATTCAGCCCCTTTGCCACATATGCTACCTGTATTTTTTATGGGTTTTGTACATGGGATGATGACATTAAGAATTCCTCTATAGAATATATTGCATTGCTATTATTTGCTACTCCAAAGCAGGTTACTGTCTGGAAGACAATGAAACACTCCTAGCACTGAAACACTTGGAGGAGAAAAGCAAAAAAAATTCAAGAAAAATGGATCCAACCTCAAGGGCATTAACAAATTGACCTCTGACATGTTTGCCTGGATTTCATAATGAGAGAATGCCACATTTTAATTTCAAACAATTATGGAATAATTAAATACAATTTACAAAAACTTAGACAACGTCGTTATGGCAGCAGTGAGGCATTAGTTATGTTAGGACCAGATTGCTAAACTCCTACATATTCGTATGTGCTCAGGCTTTGTCCAGTCGAAGACACAATTTGGTAAATTCTCTGGAACCTAAGGCCACATATAATTTACACAAAGTGGAGCAGACTGCACTACTTTGAGTTTTAACACAGCTACAGACTTGTTTTCAGAAAGACAAGCAGTGTATGGCTGGGACAGCTCTTAAGCTGCCACAGCCACCAAGGGAGGAAATGATCTTGAGGACTGATGTCCAACCAACTTACTATATTTGCTTTGCTACTCGTCTGCTTTTATGAACCTGGCACTTAAAATCTCTGGATTACTTCTTAGATGTTTCATTACAATATGTGGAAGCTATTAGAACACAATTCAACAGAAGACATAGCTCTATACATATAGCTTGGTACACTTTTCTCAGCCTTTCTTTACTGTGTGAGATCTGACAACAGCCTCGCTCTTGGTCTCTTATGACATGAGATGGGTCTTGATCCAGCAGTGCTAGACAACTGCATCCAAACAGAGTGATGAGGGCAAAGACTCACCACCCTATGTCATCTCGATTTCAGGCAGAAGGCTTTGGCTGTTTTCTGCTAGTGCTGGTTTTGGCTGGGATAGGGTTAATTTTCTTCCCAGTGGCTGGTATGGGGCTGTGTTTTGGATTTGCGCTGACTACAGAATTGATAATACAGAGATGTTTTTGTTGTTGCTGAACAGGGCTTACACAGAGGTAATGCCTTTTCTGCTTTTTGCACTGCCATGCTGGCAGGGAAGTTGGGAGTGCATTGGAGGTAGGGAGGGGACACAGCCAAGACAGGTGACCCAAACTGACCAAAGGGATATTCCATACCATATGACATCATGCTCAATATATTAGGTTGGGGGTAGAAGAAGGAAAGGGAGGACATTTGCAGTGAGTGGGTTTGTCTTCCTAAGTAACCATGACACATGATGTGGCCCTGCTCTCCTGGCAAAGGCTGAACGCCTGCCTGCTTATGCGAGGCAGTAAAATAATTCCTTGGTATGCTTGGCTTGTATGTAATGCTTCCCTATTAAACTGCCTTTATCTCAACCCATGAGTTTTCTACCTTTTGCCCTTCTGATTCTCTCCCTGATCTGGCTGGTGGGAGAGCGAGCGAGCGGCGGTGTGGGACTTGATATCTGTCTGGGGCTAAACCATGACACCGCTGCTCCCATGTAAAGGATACAAAGGGCTCCAAATAATTCCTTGCTACTCTCTATGCAGCACATTAACAAACTCAAAACCCCTTACCAGATTCTCATAAACCTACATTCATCTTGAAAGCCCTTCATGACAACAGTTGTGCTATATTTTTTTATCAAATGAAGTTAAACCATCTGTAACTTCTGGGTAAACCTTAGGTATCTGAAACCTCAAAGCAGGCTATTACTATCAGTGGGCTCAAACCAAACAAGGCCTTCTATAAAAACATGGTCTTGTGTTCTCAAAAGACCATAGGCATGCAACTTGTGAGAATGAGCAGAATCACTACACATTTGCTCATACCTGTTCTTCTACTAGCCAGAAATAGACTGACAGGCAGCAGCAGCAGATCAGCATTTAGCCTCACTGATGCATGAAATTAGTAGGTGCTGAAAAACCAAAGCAGAATTAATTCTGTACGTAACTACCTTTGAGAATAGTGACTGGCCAAATGACCTCCCTTTCAGTCTCAGAACTCTTTAGAAAGAGGCAGATTTAAACAAAAAAAAAAAAAAGAAAAAAAAAGTTTTTAAAAATATAAAAAAGTGGTTACATAAGTATATTTAGGAAATAATGTCTATGAAACAGACTTTCTGACACTAAAAAGTTTTAAAAGAAGAGAGTCAAAATTGCTTTTTCAAGCCTTTTCCATTAGCATTCAGGCTAAATACTTCACTACTTCAACCTTCCACCATCATCTTCATTCATAAACTTCTAACTAGCTGTAGGTTGATTAAAAAAAATTCTGCTCATGTGTGACAAGTTGAAAGTAGTACAACATGAAGGTTAAAAATTCAATGATTTTAATACAACCCCTGCTTGAGGTAATTTACCATTCATACTATTTTCATTCAATACGAGTTGTCATTTTACCAGCCCATTCTTACATAGTTCAATAATGATAAGGTTAGCTTTGAAGTGATTCTTTTATGTTAATGACATTCTCCACATGTTGGGTCATACTTCAGGTTAAAGAACTGAAAATGTAAATGAATGCCCATTAGGGTGGGTAATAGCTGATCATTAACTTTATATTTTATTAGATCTGCCAGCCTTACTCACTCTAATTAAAGGACAGTGATTTCTTTTTATCCCCCCCAACACTATAAATGTACTCTTCAAAGTTATACGCATATATTTTTGTAACATAAATTTAGTGGGTTTATTTGTCTTTCTGCCTAATTTTTTTTCTAATTTATATTAGCACATTAGTTAGCTGTGTTACAGAAAATTTTCATCATAATTTAAATAAACACACTCCCAATAGTCTTATTTTCTCATTTTAGCAAGCAAGAAAGCTACAGAATTTTGTGATTTGTTAATGCAAATGATGGGAAAAAGCCTAAAAGAAAAAAATTGACCAAGTTAGTTCTACTCTTTTAAAATCCTAAAATTATCTTCTACTACTTTAGTCACTTTCTGAAGGAATCAACCTATGTTGTTAATATTCGTTATGCACAACAGTCTACTTACAAGTTTCCATGCCTTCATCATCATCATCTGCCACAGGTTTATCATAGGATTTGTCTATGGCAGCTCTGAAGCTTTCATTGCAGCCTCGTCCTCGGATAATTCTCGGGCGCGGACGATGGAAGGGAATGTCACCATTCAGAGTCACCTCAGCAACGGCTGTCTGCAGGCTTTCTAATGAGCTGGATTTCTTCAGACCTAATGAAGGCCCCACATCTCTCGTTGGGGAACCTTAGTGATTTAAGGGGGGGGAAAATGTAATTAGAATTAGTATTGAGAACTGCACGCTTGATTATGCATATCCATCCTGAAAGTCTTTGGGGACACACTTAACATTATTCACATCGTCTCTCAATAATCTGTAGGGAATTCTCCACAGATTTGTTGGTCTCAGAAGCGAATGAGTATGTCAAGTCACAGTCAACGAAACAGACAACATTAGCAATGTCTGGCTTTCCAAATCAGTGAAGAGAGACCAACACTCATTACTATTATTTTAAACAATTTAAATGATAAAGAAACCATGGGGTTTTAAAAAACATAGCTCATAAAAGCAACAGAGATGCATATCTAATGGAATTAAACAAAACTGTTAATTATTTTTTATTTGAGCAGAAAATTTCATCTGTACTAGCAACTGATGAACAGAGAGCAGATTATGGGCATGAATCCTACTGTGTTTAGAGTAAGAGTCTTGCAAAGTAGCCTGACTTCTGGTGTCAAGGGACACACTGATTGTTTGAGTTTTAAAGACTTGCATCAAATTGCTAACAATTTCATAATTAAATGCTTCTAAGAAATATTAGTTGACTTGCTCAGATTTTGTGAAATTGCTTAAAAATAATCTGTGGAAAGGACCCAATTAGACAGGCAATACCAGTTATCCAGCTGGAAAAGAAACAAACTCCTGGCAGTCATCATGTTGAAGTTTGGGCAGCATTACAGCTGGGGATGAGGGCAGCTGGAGAGCAAGATGAGGTGGTACAATATCACCACGGCTACATTTCCTGAAATTATGAGACTAGAGCCCTCTCTACCCAGAGGGAACAGAACAGATAAATGTTGTGGCACCACAACGGTCCAGGTGGTAGTGATTTAAGGGGGGGGCATCTGTATTCTTATCTGACAGAGGTACAGAAAGATAAATTTCACAGCCAGATACCAATGAGAGACAGAGCTAAGACCTGAACCTCCAGGTGTACCAAACCTATGAAGTGTACATCAGAAAGCATGGTCTGCTGTGAACAAAAGTGTACTAAAGGAAAACTTTTTTTTTTAAGTATTTACCTCAGAATAATATAAAGTTCTGAAGTTGATCCCTATTCTGATAGATATTAGGAAAGAGAAGAGGGGCAGTATCAGTCACTGCTCTTTATGAAAGGTATGTGAAGTTACCTTAAAATGGGAAAACTGCTACTACACTACTAAAACTATTCAGTATTGGTTGGGGAAGAAGGGGGTTACTGGGCCCACGGAAAGGATGCAGAATAGCAGCACGACAAGTCTTCTCCGTGTAATTTGTTAACTTGGTATGAGATGGAGCAAAACAGCAAATGCCTTCATTTTCTATTCAGCTATAAAAGGTCTGAGAAATTACATTAAACTGAAATCCCTCAGATCAAATAAATTCAAACAGCAGCTGTCAAAGTATTCCTCTTCAGCTGACCTACTGATGAGATGACCTCGTAAACAGAAACAAACCAAAAATCCTCTCTCACAGGTGTACTCAACTCCTGTAGTTTGATTCCCCCAGCAGTCAATAGACCTGCTGCTTGAACCCTTGGCCAAAACTAAACACACCCTAACAAATTACTTTCATCTTTATGAACTCACATGTCCTAGAAGGAGCCACCCTCTCACTCAGTGCCTGTATGTGTTGGAGGGCTGAGGGCCATGAGGATGGCTGGGGCCAGAGTGCAATGGCCAGCTGGGACCAGGGAGGGTTGGTGGCTTCCCAGCTGCGCTAACAACCTGCAGCGCAGGGTCACCAAACTTCTGAACATGGGATGAAGTCTAGGGGAAGCATTTTACGTAACATTCTCTTTACTAATTAAAGGAACTCCAATTAAGACAGTTCCCCATAAAACTGTCCACTTTCTAGTTTACACAAATCCTGCTATTCCTCCACTAATGCCTGCAGTACACAAGAAGTGAGACTTTATTTTGCTTTTTACTTTTCAAGAGTTTTTAAAAACAGTTCATGAGACAGAAAAAAAACCAAATGAATGCAACATTTTGAAGGAAAAAAGAGGAAACAGGACAATCATATATAAACCAACTGTTTGGCAGATCCAATTTCATATACAAAAGGAAAGAGTGTCCTCTTACATGGCAACTTACTGTGAACTTCCTTATTTCACATTCTGCTTTGCAACCTTCTGAATGAAATTACCATATATCTTTTCCTAATTACTGAGTGGCTCTTTTTCTAAACATTAATTATAAAGAAGGCATTTATGTGCCCATTTATGTTCATAAAGGACACTAAAAAAAAATCCATTTACTGACACCCAATATAGATCTTTGTGAGAACCATATGTACGTAAGTTGTGCTGTCCCAAAGGAAAAGCTAGATCGGATATGACCTAATGTTGAGTCCTGTAAAACTAATAATGGATTACAGAAATGATAAGAATATTTATTGAACTTGGGTGGCCATGAACACAAATGTGAACAAGTTACAGAATCTGAAATGAGAAAATCTCCTTTCACAAGCAATTTAAGCACTGTGATCATAAAGCTATATGTATTTTAATACCTTTACTATCTTCTAGGGCTACTTCATAGCAAGTCTACTATTTTCAAAATATATAGTTAAGTCTCCCTGTAAATTGAGTGAGTTAAGAATTTATTACTAGAATTCACCAGCCAGTAAGTGAGTTGTTTACTCATAATCTGGTAAGAAAAAGCAAATTTTCTTTAAAATGGATTCTGTTTAAAATGTATGAGTCACATCAAAACCTTTTTTTCTAAATACAAAAATGTCAGCATTTTCTTCCTGCCTTTACAGCGCTGGTGGTAATCATCAGAAATGTTATCTGCTCAGAATGAGTTCTACTTCTATTTTGACACCAGAATTTAAAGTAGCAAAAAAAATAGAGGAAAAGACACATCTACCTAAAGCATATTTATGTGACTGAGGATGAAAGGGATCCTTTTATCGTTTTTAAAAATTGAAGTTTATAAAAATTTCCCTTTCCAATGATTTTCTTAAATATCCTTTGAGGTAACTTCATCTCTCTGTAGCACAGCAGTCCTCCTGCCACCATGTGCGTACTCTCCTCACACGCTCAGCCGTACGGCTCTGCTCTATACACCCCTGTCCCTCTCTTAAGGTCTCTGTGACATGCTCACACCACTCTGCCAAGCACAGCCCCTGCCCACTACACGTGTATCTCCCCTCCCTAAGTCCCCAGCTGGGAGACAAGGGCCAAGCCTTGCCCTCCTGGCCATGCAGCCACCCACCCTCTGCTCATGCACGGCTGCGTCTGTCGGCTGTCACACGTAACTTCACAGCACGTACGGAGCCAAGGAGACATTTAACACATAGACATCACATGGAGCCTGCTCCCCAGTCCAAGAACTGATGCTGTTCAACAACTCATTGTGCTTCCACTTATCTCACCTTACGTGAATTATTTATACAGTGACACAAATCCGCTTGGGCCATTTGCAAAGGCACTACTCAGGGTGTCAGAGCCTATATGATGTTTCCTCCTGTGAATAATTTTTGTCAATAAGGTAAATTTTTCATCAGCACATTCTTTTAAGTCATTTAAAATGACAATTTGTTTCCTTTCTGAAACATTATTTTTATGAGCTGTCAAGTAAATTCTACCTGCAACTGATGCCAAAATCTTCTCTGGATTTGATTTAGCCAGTTTTCCAAAGGTATGAAGCCTACTTTCTAAACACTTTCTTGAAGAACATTAGCAGTCAGTCTATTTACTTACTAACATCTGCTCCATTATATTTAATAAATTCTTCCATTTCTAGTTCAATTCAGACACTTAGAGAGTAACACTTCATCTGGGGAAAGCAGGGGAGGAATAGAGCAAGAAACTAAATTAAAAACGGTTTAGATTTGGTTCCATTTAATAAAACAGTTTACTTAAAAGCATCATGTAAAATAATAAATAAATAATTTAAATAAATGGTCTTTGACTTTTTTTTTCTTTCTTTTTCATTTTCATAATGTGTACATGGAAAAATAACCACCCAGAGCTATAGTATGCCTGGGACTCTATAAATGAGCCATGCTCAATTGCTACTGAATATACTTCTAACCTCTAAGATGAACTGTAAACACTGCAAGGATTAGGTAATTCAAGTGAACTATAGAAAGAAAAATAATTAAAAAACTATTACAGTAACTAGGGCTTGTGAGTTCCATGCTCTCCTTTTCAGCTAATACTGTAAAGTCCAACTGCGACAGTAACAGAGTTTGTTTTTATCTTTTCTAAAGTAAATACATGTTGAAGCTTTCTGGCTTCCAGAGTTCATTAAAGCATAGTTCACCACATATTTGAAGCATTTTTTTTTTCCTAGAACCAGACAATTTTTAAGCCAAACTATAGAAAGTGGTTTGTTTAACAACCACATCCATCTTCAGTAACGGGAGAAATTCAGTGTTTATATACAAAACCTGGTTAAAAGCACACAAGATAAATAAAATAAAAGTACAGTAAAAGGTGTTTTTCCTTTTCTTCCAGCCACTGAACTTTCTATGCACAAAATATGAAACTGCCTAGTCCAGCTGGTATGGTCATGCTCTTTCACCCGTGTTGTCGGATGTTTTTCTTTTTTGGAATTTTCTTTTTTAGAATCGAGGTGTTACACATAGAGAAAAACTACACTCAATTCATACCACCCTCTATTTGATACCATCAAAACCACTATGCACTTTTAAAACCTAGGTATCATATTTTACTAAAACACACAGGTTTTATAACATTCTAATCACATCCCATTCAAATAGGTAGGTTAATAAGAAAATTAAAAATAATTTATAATAATTATGAGTTTGATCTTTAACTCCTTTTTATGTGAATAATGCTCAGGGGTGAAGGCAGTTCCTAAGCACTGATTATTACCACAACCATTAACACAATTCATACATTCACACTCTGATAGCTTTAATCCTTCAAAACATTAATACATTTTAATTTTGTGTACTCATTCTTAATTTGTAAAGCTGCAAGTCTGTGGTCTTATTCTTCAACATTTTAAGAGCCAGAAGACTTAGCTGTTC
Source organism: Pachyramphus minor (assembly GCA_013397135.1). NCBI lineage: Eukaryota > Metazoa > Chordata > Aves > Passeriformes > Tyrannidae > Pachyramphus > Pachyramphus minor. Next base: position 808,538 of record VYXB01004472.1, on the reverse strand, counting down.
AAATAAAAACGATAATTTTATCACTTGATTACTTATAGCTTTTCAGAATTCCTACTCATGTTATAAAGTCTGGTTAAACAGAGATACAGTTGTGAATTAGTAATTGTAAATTCTGTATGGAATGCACTACTCCTTAAATCATGCTAAAATAAATAATATTTTCAGGTTAAAAAGGTGAATTGTTCCTAATTAGAGCTAAGTAATGTTATGGTGTCCTCTGGATCTAGCCTAATTAAAATAGCATTCCATAAGTCAAAAGCTAACTTATATTAATAAATCATAAAGGTTCATAATTGCAGTTGGTGCATTATTTTAATTACTAATAAAAAATATGCCTTGAAAGCTATTTCTCATTATCATTTTGTGAAACATTACGATGAATGGTATGTGGAAAAGATTCTATTTACATATTCTTTTGTTCTTTTACGAGGCTCAGGTTTCAGCTCCAAAAGCAAATCCACTTGCACAAATAATCTTCAACTCAGCACACAACATGTATCTGATGACCACTTAAAGCCAAGGCAGCAGTTTTCTAATTAAAATAATTATTTTCAAGCACTGTGTTAGCACTATAATAGCCAAACACTCAACTCTTCCAAATCATCTATTCCACACATTTCAGTTTGAAGCTAGGAGGAGGTTTTCCAAGATTTTTTTTGAAAGGACAAAAAACTTCAAACAACTCCAAATATTTATGAGTTCAAAGTGTAGAAACAGGTGTCTGCCTACAGTCACATGCATGACCCGGTTGAATATAAGACCCTAGATACTGATCTCTATAGAATTTTTTCTTTTTCTGTATGACTTGATTATTCACAACAATAGAAAGCAGCCATGCAAGTACTGGAATATTCATGTTTTCATGCAATTTGACTGGCAGTTCTGTAATTGTGGTAAGCTGCTTTGACCAAGGTTTCTATAGCAACAGCCTTACTGTCAATTCTTACCTGTTTTCTGGTCATCCATTGTACTGAGCTTAGTCTCGTCAGCTACTGTTAAAAGGTAAATGCATAACGGTTAGCCCAGTTAGTGCCCATGCCCACATGCATCCAACATTCCTCCTGTTTTGCCTTTTCTTTTTCAAGTTAGGGGACCTTAGAAATGTCACACTTCATGCAAATATACTGCAACAGTAAGCAAACATTCTGGGTAGAAATGGCAGCAAACTAGTAACCTTCATGCAATGTCAGTCATGTTCACATCACAGGCAGGTACAATATGTTATTTACACGTTAGCACATCACAACTAGTCAAGACAAGTAATACCACCAACCTTACTGTACCCTTAGGAAGCTGGTGAACTAGGGATTGTAGGTAAGGTACTCACAACTATTGTAAAGGACTGAATTGCATTACAATTGTATTATATTATTCTGGGTAGAGAATTTGGTGTGTTTAAACAATCAAAACTCACTGTTTAAGGTTACTAGAGTCCACAAATCAGAATCCAAATTCAATGGCAGAAAAATAGATGGGCTTGTTAGCAATTAATTATTCTCAGTTGGTTTATGAGTTAAAATGATCAGCTGATTGCCTATCTTAGCTGTGGCTACTTAATAGGGCTTCTGATATGAATATTAAAACGGGTCTCAAACAGATGTTAGACTTGCCACATTTTCTAATTCTGAATTCGTCTACAAAATGAGAGACTATGAAGAACCTTTAAGGTTAACTGCATTATAATAATGAACTGAGAATAAACCTGGCTACACAGAACCACAGTGAGGTACAGTTTTACACAGTTATTCTAAAAGGATTGGTAAAATGCACTTTTCACCTCCATTTTAATAAAAACTGTTTATTATGTTTATGTATAACCATATATCCAGAGGGCTACAATGTTTGAATGTATGGACATTTACAAACAACAAACACAGGCCACTTGGCCATTTAAGTTAGTATTTTTCTTCCCACAAGTAGACATTATGTGCAGTAGTACTGCACATACACAATGTGTTTGGAATTACAAAATCCATATACTTACAACATGAAAATCAGGTTCAAATAAAAAAAAAAATTGAAAAAACATCACTCACTACCTAGATCCATGCTTTTGGATTTTCGTGTTTTAACAAACTCCAACTGACTGGCATCTGAAAATTGCTTTGTACGCTTTTCTGACATGCTCTGGCGTCCAAAACCCTCTCGCTGGAAGGCAAGCACTGGATCAACATCTGGACTAAGAGTGCTGTAGGAAGGGAAAAAAATCATGCGAACATTTATCAAGATCACGCAACCTTTCACTCTTCAGAGAAAAGCATTCATTTAGCATGTGACTTCTACCAATGATAAAGTGCACAGTTTTAAATAAACCACTGCAAGTATTCAATTACACACACGATGGATTTGTTTTACTGCATCAAGCAATTCGAGTTTAAAAGTATCAAGAATTTCACTTAAGAGCTTAATGAAAGATATACATATCTGGTGCACTGTACATTACATATACCATCAGAACATAAAGCCCAACATTGGAATTATCTGAGGGAGAATAAAACAGTTCCTTTTGCTTCCTGAGAAACAAATATGTTCTATTGATAGAAAATGATGAGATTTTTCTTCATCAAAAAATGTTTTTAGTAAAGCATAAATAGAATCTGTCCTGCCTGAAGCCCACAAAGCTTTAAACTTCTTCATTTAAATACTTCACATTGAAATTTCTCTCCATATGTGAAATTGCTTGTAACTTTTTCACAGCTTCTCTTGCTTTTAACCTGGCTATGACAGACAACCATATTTTTACTTATTGCTTCCCTACAGAACAAGTATTCACCACAATGGATCCACCACTAGACCAGAAATGGGGGTAACTGTTCTGAGTTTTGGTTTCTTCTGAAGGTTTCTGATGTGACCTCGGCTGAGCGAGTCAGGTCTTCAGCGAGCTTCATCAGAAGCACGCCAAAGGTAGATTTACTAATGTTGGTCAAACATTGGCAGAAACATGAATGCAAGCAAAATCTGGTGTGCAAGCTAAACCCTAGGCTTGCAACGTGTCACCACGGCCACAGGACATGCTAAAAACAATTTAAAAAAAAAAAAAAGCAAGATTGCTTATTGCTAATAAACAGCATGAAAGGAAACACATAAAGATCTTCTGATTCCTGGAAAAGGGCAGAGTACTTAAATTTCTACTTCAGCTGGCACAAAAAGAAATCAAAAGCATAAAATACTGAAAAATGAGTATTTTGCACCATTGTTATCTATCCTATAAGAAAACGATCCCTCAAAATCCCCTCTTTGATTGTTGTTGTACTTTAAGATACACAAAACTAAGCATTTTGTCACTGAGATCTCTAAGTAGATGTCTAAATGTTATTCAAAATATTGTGTACACACATCTTACTGTTTGGTACCATATATTTTTTCCTGTAAGGGGTAAGTATAACACACATCTCATTCCTAGTGAGAAACAGGCAAACAGCGAATTTCTGCAAAAACCAACTTATACTTCTAAATTCTGTAACATGTGCATGTTTATGTATGCCATGTACTATAATTTACAGAAGCATCTTTGATCAAGAAACACCTGGGAATAGAGGTAAGGAAAAGTGTCCAAAGGCATGAAGGACAATAAAGGAGAAAAATTACTATCCACATTACCAGGCAGCTGAGAAGAAACTCAGTCTAGTAATGGCAGATTTACAAATAATAATATATGTGCATGTGACAAGCACATAATACTTCAGTGTGAGCAGGATCAGAGCTTATATGAATTAAGCCAATGTCAAGTGCCTTTTGACTTTAATGTTTCTGGCTCAGGCTCATAATGTTTTACATTTAATTACTGCAACTATTTCAGAGATGTCTGTGCAATTTAGCAACATTTTGAAGCATATGCTTAAAAGCTCTGATGAATCAGAGACCAAACTCAAAAATAACTATTTAGTCCTCACATTCACTCCCACAAAAAAGAGAAAAAATTATCTCCACATGATAGAAAGATAAAATAGTCAAGGCCAATATACTATTCTAGCATTTACAGCAATGCAACACATAGCTGAATAGGAACGACCTAAGTCTGAAATTGTCCTCCAAAGTGACTCAAACTGAACTCACAGGGTTTCAACACCTTTCATAATCAGAAAATAATTGACTTTCCCAAGGCCACACAGGATTTTCTGTCTCACTGCTACTCAGCCCACTCTCTGAAGGCCAGAAAAATGTGGTTTTACTAAGTGAGAATTTTTTTCCAGCAACATTTGTTAGCACAGTTCACATCTGCTAAAGATGACCAGCTTCATCTAGCCGAACAAAATGTATCCTGTGACACTCTCTTCAAAAGGGGTGAATTTCTAGAACTATTTCTTTTGGCTGAATGCTTCTTTATTTCATATGAGCTTGCTTTGATCCATCTATATAAAGCTTCTAATGGAATTGAATATCATTTCCGTAAACATAGCACACACATATATATTGAATTTGAAGTCCTAAGAACAGACTAACACTCCAAAGTCAAATATAACAGGTCCTTGAGAGAGCAGTGGGCCTCGACATGGCATCAGCAATGGGGAATGTGGGAGATTGGATCCCAGCATTGGCACTGACACCACCTTTAGGGAGTTTCTGCTTCCTTGATCTGCCCTTCTCACACCTCTCCTTCCACACATACTTATTAGAGGGATTGTTATTCCATGTTTACATAGTATCCTGCACACTAAAGGTGCTACTTAGCACCTTTATCTGAGCACTGTGCAGAGTTATCAGTTTTCAAGTCCTGTTTAACTTCTATTATTAATGACCCATAAGCGTGTTTTAGTAATTAAGGGAGAAGCAGATCACAGGAGTCTGAATGCATGTGTATTGTCTAAAAGTATTCAAAAGTCCCCATGAAGAGCTACAACTGCAAAAGCCAATGAGCACAGAGAAGGAACTAATGCCCTTAAAATGCCTCATTTTAATATTTTTCAACTACTTCAATAAAAGACAGAAGGTGAATTTAGTGCAAGTCATTAAGCAATGCCAAATGCAATTTACTATATTCTAGCATACTTAACAAATAAGATTTCTGGAATGACAGCTGATCCTTAAAAGAATGTAACCGTCTTCTGACCCTCAATGTTATTAAAATTCCACTTATTAATCCTGTCTTATTGCCCCTTTGTTTTCATAACATTTTCATCAAGGATTAGGGAGATATTGTGAGGCTGGAAAAGCTTACATTTTCTTCTGTGATTCAGAACAGCTGCCATTCTTGTTTGGATAACCCTTCATCCATATTCTTAGTTTTACCCCTTGTGCCTTCCAGCAAAATCATACAATGCACCTTCATTTTACAAGTCTTCCTTCATCCATTAGCAACAGGAAATTAATGCAACACTCTAATTCTAGTGCTATTTACTTTTTTTTACAGATAGAATACATTAGATAGTAAAGTATGGAACTGATCTACTCTTTTAAGTGCAATTGTATCTGAAGACCTTTACAGTTTCTCATATACGCTTAAGTTTTTTGAGCACGATCAATTCCCCAGTATCTAATCCCTATTTTCATTACTGTTACTGTTAGAAGTATATGAACAGCAAGACACGCTGCAGAAGTCAATGTAAAAGCATCTGCACATTTCAAATGGGCTTTTACTTTATGTTATAGGTTTTTGCTCATATTTGGCTAAAAAAACCACCCTCAGCAATAAGCTATTATGTGCAGGCTTCAGAACGATTCTATTTAAATGTCTGAGATTCTCCGGTCTAAAAGCTTTTGCAAAAGAGAAAGGGACTTTTCATGGGCACAAATTACAAGTATGACTTGTCCATGAGAAGAACTGCAACTTTAAAAAAAAAAAAAAAAAAAAGAGGATTAAAAAATTACCTTTTTATGCAATTATTAAAACAGTGCTTAAACTATGGAACTCAGTTCCTGGATATAAGATGAAATAAACTGGTATAAAGCAAAGAAGCAGCTGACAGGTGCATATCAGCTGGCAGGTGCTATTGCTGTTTTATTAAGATATTGCTGACACACTCATAACAGGCCCAAGGGACAAAAAGAAATAAGAAAATTCATATACTTCACACCATTCATGGTAATTATCTAGCTTCAAGAAGTGGCAGTGTACAGGGGTGGGCTTTTATTTTGCTATTAATATAGATAATTACAGGACTTGCAAATTAAATCTTAGATCTGTATTAATTGTACTAACTAACCAATAAACAGTATTTCTTTGCCAGAAACCTAAGGAAGTAAATAATGGAGCTCAATGCACTTCTCATTAAGACTCTTTTATTAAAATGTATTAAAGTAATGGAAGAGTCAACCTAAGATTCACAAAAATTATTTTCACTATGGATTAAACATACAAAGTTACTATCCATAGTTTTAAATGTGCAACTATTACTTTCCAAATATTTAAACGTAGAGCTATTACAGTACATGGTCTTTGCAAATCATATAACAATATGAACGGTATTTCTTCACACATAAGGAAGAAAACTAGTTCTTTTCACACAAGCATTAACACTCAGGCAACACAAATATCTACTTCGACCTCTAAGCAGATTTTAAAAGTCCTGTACATTATCAGGAAAAGCAATGAAGTATACAGAAGTATTGAAAAGCCCCTAGAGATATAATGCAATATAAAAATAAAATTTTTGTTTTATAGGCTTAGAAATATTTACAGTGAGGTTTATAAATTAAAATTTCCAATCAGTCTTTCATAAACTCAAGTTTTTAAATTTTGCAATGTTTTTTTTTTTACAAAAGCTAGCTCCATTGGCAATTAAATTAACATTAAATTGTCAAATTAACACAGCTATATACTGATTTTGGCTTAGTAACATTTCCACAAATATGCTTTAACACTGCAACCAGAAGTATTTGTGAAGACTTGCTTCCTGACACAGGGACAATTACCAGTTTGAAAATAGTAAAATTCAAATGCGATGGAAAAAAACTAATATTAGCAATAACCAAAATGTAACTAAAGAAAAGGATGCAATCACAGCTATCTCTTTTTTTCCTTCCACCAAACCATGCTCTTACCAGTCTGTTGACTCATTAATTGCAGCTTTAGCCCATCCACCAGTATCAACTGTGCCAAACCCAACATCATCATGGGAGCTGGATGACGACTGGTCAGACAGATGAGGAGGAAGGACCGACAGCCTGTCATCTTCAATAATGACAGTGTCATCTTGAGGCATGTTCACTGTTGGAGACAGCTGATATTTACCTGAAAAAGAGGAGAAAAACCCCCAAAACTAAACATTGGCAGAGAGTGCAGAGAATGCCTTGAAAAATATATAATCACAGCTGATAAAAGGTCATGTCAAACTGCAGTGCAACTGATAAGAGTGACAATAAAATTAACTATGTCTCAGTTTATACTTGTCTTCCTATACAGAGTCGGAAGAGTAATGCACACCAGTTGTACCTGTGGCCTAATGGAAGACTGTATTGTCACAGAAGGGCTGGGGTCTGGAAGGGACCTCTCATCTGGTCCAGCCCTTCTAAAGCAAAGACACCTACAGCACAAGACCCCAATCAAATTGCTTTTGAATACTTCTCCTCCACCACCTCCCTGGGCACTCTTTGCCAGTGTAAGGTCACCCTTACAGTAAAAAATGTTCAGAGGGAACCTCATATATTTCTGTCTGTGCCCATTGTCTCAGATCCTGCCTGAGAAACTGCTGAAAAGCACCTCTCCTGGAAGACAGTAGTTCTTCTTGCATCACACTGTTTGGTAGAAACAAAGAATGAGTTCAACAAGGACTAACAGAGCTCATCACTTCTCCTGGTCAGTCTTGACCTCACGAAATTAGAAACTGTTCAGCTGCTGCTGGCAAGTCAGCACATGCAAAATTTGAAAAAAATTTACCAAATTCAAATAAGTTTTAACACTCTTGTTAAAATGCTTAAACTAAAGTCATCACATACAGGAAAGGGACATAATAAAGACTCTACATTAGTCTTTGCTCACTGTCAGACTTCATGGGGTCAATTTGTGAGATTAGAAGTTAAAAGACTATATGATCTTACTAAAACAATTAGTAAAATTGTCACATCTCATGAGGAGAAACACACTAGCTTAATCAACCATTAATCTGACAATAAACTGTAAATTATTCTAAAACTACGATGCACAAGAGTAATATATTGCAAAACTTCTATTTCCATAACCTAAGCTGCTTCTGTGGACACATCAATTATTTCCACCCTTTCCTTTTCCTGTAGACATGGAAAAACTGTGTAGAATTAGGGGAAAACAATTATTCCCCTTTTCTGGAAAGGTTTCAGTTACCATCACTACCTTTGCATGCAATTATTAAAAGACAAACAAAAAACCCAAAACTTTATGTTTAAAGAGCTAGCTAAAATCCTCACTGCACTAGATAATAAATATTGCACAGTTTTCCAAAGAGGGGAAAACTGGCTTCAAAAAAGATCATTAATGAAGGCTGAAGAAATGGCTGGAAGAAAAAGGTACTGCACAGTGAATGTCTCATCATTGTCAAACTGAAATGAATGTATGCAGTTTGCATAACAGCTGATTCTGCCCAGTAATAGCTCCTTTGATGGACAGGTTAATGTTTAGCCTGGTAATGTACTTCTTTCCAAACATAATGCCTACAAGACTGTTAACTCTGTAGTTAATAATGTCCCCAATGAATTGATTGTGAAAAGGTATAACCTTATGGCATTCGGCAGATTGAACTTCCCATTTGAGAGGCTACAGTAATTCAGTAACATTTTTAACTTTTCACTACCCTTCTTTATATCTGACAAGGGTGGAGACTGACATTTTAATAGTTGCTTTGGAATTTAGGAGAAAACCCATCTGACGTGCCTATGCTTTTCATGGCAAATGAAGCTTAAAAACAGGTGAAAGGCTTCACCTCCAGCAGATGGTGAAGCAAACCTCAGCAGTGGACTCAATACATCCTTTGTAGAGAACTCAGCTGAAGTGGACAGAAAATACCCCTGGAGAATTAACTCTGCAAGTGTTGTAAGAAATATTACAAGGAAACATCAAAGAAACTTCAAACCCAGTAATCATCAGTATATTTGACTGATCTACAAATCTAAGGCGTTGCTTGAGCTGTCTACAAACCTCTTCAAGACAATAATTTTCCCTTAGGCCAGAAAAGTGCTATAAAATTTAGAGTCTGAATACATTTCAAGTCCAGTTTTGCATACATTAATTCAACTTCAGTAAGGTAATCTGTAATAATATAAAGTATTTTGGACAGAGTACTGAGCAAGGGAAAACATTCTCCCTTTCCAGTGTGTCTCATCTTAGGGCAATGATGCTCAAATTTCTTGGACAAGTTAGCAATCTAAAAAAGCATAGCAGACGACACCAAACTATGGGGTAAAGAAGGGTTCCAATCTGCCTGTGCAAAAAAAAGAAGTTTCAGAGCTCCAGTACCAAATAGCTAGTCTCCAGGTCCATGAGGATTTTCACCTTGGAAGTTAAAATATGCCAAACAGCAACACTTCAAACCTATTATACACCTACAATAGACCAGAAGATAGTCTGAACCTGAATTAAACCACCAATATAAAGCACTCAACAAAACCCTGAGCATACACAGTACATAATATGAACAGTAGGCCTATTCAAGAAAAACTAAACTGCTCTGAGTCCTTTCAAATCTTGAAATTCCCTGAAGTTAAGTTAATAAGTTTGCTGGGATAACTTGGCTCCCATACTGCCACTGCATTGCCATGAACTGTATCTGGCTTGATCCCTGCACTTTTGCTATTGCTTTCTCTTTAAAGTGTGGTCTACAAAATCTGTTGAACAGTCTCACTATATGTTCAAAACCCAGTATTCCTTTATGAATAAATCGTGAATTTTGATACTGGGGGATTCAGACCAATTGTACAACAGACGCCTGGGGAACATCTAAGGACAAGAATTCTTCCACAATATCCAGGCCTTGGATCTGTCAACTGTTGTATCAGAGCATCACATTGTGATGAGATTCTTGGCCAAGGAACTGCATTCTAATTGTAAAGGGTTATTTTCATTTCAGTGACACACACACTCTACAGTTCTAACTAAATTTTTGTCAGAAGTGCTTCCTCCTGATTCTATCCTTAAGACAGCAATTATTTATGTAGAGAACAAAGTATTTCCTGTTGTGTAGGAACCATCAAATTTCTGGGGGATCCTTCAGGATGAAAGGTAAATGCAGTGCAAGCAATTGTTATTCTGTGCACCCCCGATAACTAACTTCTGTTTAGTCACTGTCAGCAACAAAACCCACCACGTTCATAAAAAAAATATAAGCAACTAGAAGAAAGAGATGAAAGAGGACTTTGTACTAAGCTGTTTGTTGTATAAGAATAATTTATTATAGACAGTAGCTATGTGTTTGTGTATTGCAAAACTCAGAAGCATAATGCATGATATACAAGAAAGGTGTATCAAAAGAAGAGACTTGAATTTTTAATTATAGAGTCAAGCAAACCAGTATAACACAGTTGTTATTCTGAATGTGCTAACAGCATGCAACCTGAAAATATTCAAATAAACAAACATAAGGGTTTATTACAGCCATCTAGTTCTTAATATAAATAAAAAAGCCTTATCAAAACCAACAATATTATTCCCTGAATACAGAAAGTTATATCTTTTCTCCATCAGAAATTTTCAGAGAAATATTATCAAATGAAAAAGTGTAACAAAATCTATAATAGTAATAATCATCTAGAAAAGTAGATCAATATGAGAATCATCAGAAACATTAAAAGATTCATGTAGCCTTTTTGCAGTAAGCAAACATTATTTTACATAATTTAAATCATGTTGTAAAATTGGTATTTTATTCCTACTCTCACAGCAAGGCTCTGACAACCAGTTCTTGCTGCCAGTTATGGATTGAAAGAATAAGAAAATTGTCTTAAATACCTTTCCTGAAAATTGCATTAGTGTATTTAAAAGAAACAAAACTCTCTTAAAAGCTTCCTTCCAACTTTAGGCAATGACTAAAAACAGCAGGTATTTTCCAGACTTTGAGATCATTGCTTTTGAATAGACCAGTTTAGGAAGGACTCAAACCCACCAATTTTATCCAATAGCAAAAGCAGCAGAAAGATCTACTCCTTCACCCATGAAACAAGCTGTGACCTCCTCACTAATAAGTACTGAGAGTACTAAAAGTTTACACAGTTAAGCCCATTGAGGGGTAAATAAAAAGACATCAGATGATTCAGAGAGCCCATAAGTCAGAGGGCTTCTTGATATGAGGAGAACACTCAAGGGAACTAGCACTGCATAAAGCACTCCTTTTGGCTTGTTTTCATGGTCAGGGCTAGCATGGGAAGGTAAAGACCTCCTGTCTTCCTCAGCCAGATTGTTCTTAGGAGTAATCACCACTTTTAGGCCAATTTTCAAGAGAGGAAAAAGCTCTGGAAGAGTCATGTAACATAAACATTCACAAGAAAATAAAAAAAGCCCTGAGTTTTTTCTCATCATCAATGCTAAAAGAACAGGAATTCCACTGCGAAATAAATGATTGGGTCTAACAAACATTAGCTATTGTGAAACAAGGAACTGAACCTATCTCTTGCAACAGGCTTTCTGTCATCTTTCTTTCATCTGGCACTGGGAGAAAACTTGCATGTAATAATAACACAAAAGGTTGTGAACACTCCAGTTTTAACTTACTGGTTCTGCCTAATTCAGAAAAATTAGTCTATTAGAAAACTGACTGTTCCCTAAAAACTGGATTTACATATGACAGCTCTGTGAAGCTGCAGAAGGGAACAGCCCAGACAGTTCTGGCAAGACCACTTTTCAGTTATGCTCCACTAGATCACATTTATTATGGGGTTCAGGCTCAATTTGATTTTCCATGTGCTTCCACTAAAGCATCAATGGATTTAAGTCACAACCAACCAATTTTCTACATAGTTCCTAGTCCCTGAAAACAATACAGAAAAATGATGATTCAAAGGAAATCAAAACTTGAACTTCAGGTTATAAAAAACTTAGAAAATGTAGGATGGATTTTTTCCTCCTATGTTTAAAATGCAGAGGTATCTAAAAGCATTAGATTTCAAAAGCTTTGGAAAGACTTTTTTTCTTTTGTTGAAACATCAGTTACTGGCTACTGCTAAAGAGATGATACCAGACTGATGAACTACTAGTTCAATTTGGCATGGCTAGTTCTGTGTTCCTTTGATGTGGAAGTAAACTGCATTGCTGACACACATGCACACAGACTCTCTGAGTTTCTTCTCCCATCAATGGACAAGGTGTTTAAGCGATAACTTGTTAATGCTTACATGAGCTCTGTGTGTAAATCCACTGCAACACTGATGGAAAAAGCAGAAGGTGGTGCTTTACAAACGTTTTATCTAAAGCCTTGACAATACAAGAACTAGTTCTTTCTATGGTAGTGCTAAAGACTTCAAATTATTTTATCACTCCTTAAATTTGTTGACAAATAAATAGTTTTTTCCTAAATGTTTCTCTTTAAGAGCATATGACTTTGGGTGACAAGGTTTCACGCTTCCTTGATTTTCATGTACACAATTTTTCTTCCAAGCTGCACAAAATGAAATGCAATAGAACAGAATATTTTTTCCAATTATTGTTGCCCAAATACACACACACACACACACAAAACCAAAACAAAAACAAAACAAAAAAAAAGACAGAAGACTTAATGAAAGAAATACCTAAAGAGTAAACTTGTGGATTTTAAAACTTGCAACTCAAGCAAGCAATCATTGCGTCTTCTGTCAGGTGCTATTTTCATCAAGCTGCTTTTTGTGTTAAAATTTGAAAATCCTTTCAAACTAATCCCATCCTAGTCAGTAAATCCAGCCACTCCTGTGGCAAGGCAAGTCTTTATTACCTAGCTCTGTATATCGGAAGTTGAATTGCTGCAGAGCAACCGCTAATAACCTCATTATCCACTGGGACCACGCAGATGGTATGGCACAGAATCTACACAAGGGATGCTTAAAATTAGTTATGAGGCATTAAAATTGGTGTCCTGCAAAGCAAAAATTCAAACAAATTAATGAAATGCCCTAATAAGAATAAATGGATGCAGGTTTGCCTTATTTATTTTTGTATTTTAGTTAGAATTGAAACAAAGGAAATGAAATGCTGGGGAAAAATCATAAATTCCCATGAGTCACCGACTTCAATGCGATTGAAGACTCAACACGGAGCCTAGACCAGCTAATAACTAACTGTCCCAAACCAGACATAGAAAAACCATGTTAAATGCTACTGCTATTCATTCTATCACCTGCCACAGGATATGAAACTCACTTTCAAATTCCACTTTACTCTCTTTCTCACATTAACTATCCAGAAGGCTTGTGTGGAACAATTTGAAGGCACATTTTAGTTGGTCACTGCAACCTCCATGTTCCCTGATTCCCACATAATGCATTAATTTCCCTTCAATGAATCACAGAGAGGAATAAAAACACGCCCTGCTTAACAGAGCTGCTTTGACTCACCCATTATCCTACTCAGTGCCATGTTCTTTGTGGGCGATTCGCTGAGACCCTCGATCCCGCCGTAGAGGGAGTGTGAAATCCTCCGCTCCCGGTCATCCAGCAGAGTCTCTATGGGCAGCTCTGGCCCGGAGGGGCTCCCAGGTGATTCCAACTGCACAGAGAGGGGAAAATTAGCACCCGGGGTCCACTTAGCCGCATGGGGGAACTGTAACAAATTGCCTAAGGCCTAGACCTGTCTGAGCACCAAATGAGGTAGAACTTCTCACCCCAGACAAAGATAATTTGCAATGACAGCTCTGCTTAATGACCACATTTCTAACCCCTTTACACTGCACCCCCCATGGTGCCCTGTCAAATTTCAAATCCTTCAGCAGAAAATTGGTGAAAAAACCCCATTGCATTTTGGTTTCTCTTTGTTGAACAATTTCTTAAACAGACAGTTTGGGCTGTTTTCAATACCATTGACAGACAGCTGGGTCACCCTCCCCACAATGGCAGCTGGACACAACAAGGTCCCTGTCAGAAGCATGGAACAGGAACTCCAGTTTGGAATTGGGCTGTTGGTGCCAAAGAGATGTAACTCACTTTCAAATGCAATCATCATGGAAAACCCAGGAAACTCCACCACTCATATTTACTAACTAACAAACACAGAAACACTCAAAAGTTTTGTAGTTAGGAGGGAAACAAAAACAAAAAGTTGTCAGACTTCAACACTGTCAACACAGCTCCTGGGAACAAGGAGAACAAGCACCTGTGCACTCACAAGCAAGCAATCATGCCCAGTTTGCCAGGGCCCAGTTGCTCCCTGCAGAGACAAGACTCCCCACACTGTGACCTGGTCCTCACACCATTCAGCCTTTGTGCCCCTAAAGCTCTCAGTGCACCTGGGCTCCAGCAGCCTGCTGGGCTCTCAGTAATACTACCAAGGTGCTTCGCCGAGACCACTAAACCAATCCACCTAAATATTGTGAACTGAATTTAGCTCTATTAAAAATAAATATTATAAAAATAGATGTATTTTGCAGGAAAGTAACATGAACTCACATATCAAAGCATTAGCTCTTCTCACCAACACACCTCTTCCTATTGAAGCATATAGGTAAATTTTGAAATCAATGTCCTAACACAAATCCCATGGCATTTATTTCATATGTATACAGTGGGGACCAGATACAGCAAGAAACTGAGCATATTGCAAACTATTTGAAGCCACTGGGAATTTTCATTCCAAGTACTAGTCTCCAAATGAGCACAAGAGGAGCAGTTCATAGTTTCGGGAATCACAGTAACAAGCAACGTGTTTGTTGGTTGTTTTCTTTCTTCTTGAAACAGCTGCCCATTATTAATCAGTCCACCCGCAATTCCCACATGACTAAGAAATGTACGCTATGAAAAACTTTAAAAAATCTGCTTCAAGCACTTGGCTACAGCCTCCACAGCAAAGGCTTTGAAGTCAGCCTGATGGACTGACAACTTCTGACATCCGGGCGCTGGCGTGGTGCCCGGTACGCGGAGGGGTGGAGGTTTGCGAAACGCCACGTTACAGTTGAGGAGACCACGACTGGGAGGTCGCAGACTCTGTAAAAATTATTATTTCTGTTTCAAAGCCATCATCTGTTTAATATAAATGAGATATTTAATGAAGTTCCAAATTGTAGACTTATCTCTCCCAGTCTGATAAGCACTGGGGAGATTTACTGCATCGGAGGGTCAACACAATTACAATTGGAGGCACGTCAAGCTGCAGGAGAATAATAAACTTGCAGTGCAAGTGAATTAGACTCAATAAGGTTTAAATTGTGAAATGAGGATTTGTTCTATTAGTTTTTTTAAATTGCAGATTACAACTGACAGCTTTACTGAAAAGTAAATTAAACAATATTTGTAGCCTCTGTTATAAAGGAATCTAAGGCAGAGTTGAAGAGAAATGTTAAATTCTGAAACATCTAAGAAAAAAGAGCATAGCAACATTAAACTGCTTGAGAGCTTAAACTTGCATGATACAGGTATTAAATTATGAACTAACCTTTATTTCACTGCCTTTAAATAAGGTGTGAAAATATCAAAGCACTTTGGGATTTATTTTCCCAGTGTTATATTGATGACTTTATGTAACAAGTGTCCAGCTTTTAGTGAGCCATATCGCATAGTCCTTTATGTGACAAGCTATCAACTTTCCAACTCATTTGTAGAAAGATCTCAAGAGATTTTCAGAAAGATGCTGATAAGAAGATCGCTCTGAATCAGAGAAATACATAGAAATTCACTCCTGGTAATAAAGTACAGGGTAGACAAAAGAAATAGAACGAGCATTGCGTTTAGATGTGTGGCTGTGTTCTGTGAAATGAATCACGTATTTTAAATTTTCTATGGGGATAACTTTTTCCATTTCTGCTTAACATCTCAAAAGATGGGCTTAAACAAAGGAAACAACAGTCAACTACACAAATACTTTACAAAAGTTACGTGCCTTTCATAAAATAGAAAAAATTGTACAATTGGCTGTTATTAAAAAAAATTCTTTTCTTTACATTGTTAACAGAAAGTTTGCGTAAGAAAATAAAATTAGAATTTGGAAACTGTATTATGGGCAAGACAAAGAGACCAACAGTCCAAAGCAAGACTGCAGTTCAAATAGACTTGTTCTTCCTGATGCATTTCTAGTAAAGAGCTTGAATTACACATTCTAGTTCCTTCTCTTAGGCACTCTCAATGCTATCAGGTATAATTTAATTTGATTAACTGATAAAAGAGTAGGTAATATAAACAAAGGTGTACACATTCCTGACTTCACTAAAGGCCTAGCAAGAAAAGAAATCCTGGCAGCAACTGCCCCCCATCAATAGCTGCCCCTAGCTGGAACACTCCAGAGCAACTGAGGTTGGACAAAACCACTGGGGATTATCTCATCCAAACTCTTGCTCAAAGCAAGGTCAGTAAGGGCAAGCTGTGCCAGTGTTTCACCTCTAAGAATAAAATTCTTTTCTTTTGTATATAGAAATTTCTTGTATTTCTATTTGTTACTGTTGCTTCTTGTCATGGCACTGGGCAGCTCTGAGAAGAGTCTGGTTCGGTCTTTCTTCTTGCTTCCATCAGGTATTAATAGACACTGACTGGTAAGAGCCCAGTGACCCTTCTTCTCTCTAGACTGAAAAGAGAGAGTTCTCCCTCTGGATCCTCACACTGATCTATAATAAATGATCATAGTCCTAAAAATGCAATAAAACCTCCCATACTACAGATTCCCTGTAGCTCCTTTTCTCTCCATTCTCTTAAAATAAAAATAGAAACAAGATTATTTTTTTTCAAGTGAAAAAGGTCTCTACCCTGGCCCTTTGTCATTCAGATAAGAACCAGCTGTTTGCTAAAGCACTGTCTGTACTAACTAGCCCAGCTGCTGTTTATCTAGATGATAAAAGGAGAAATAATGCATTCCTTTTTACTTAAACACTACCATCCATCCTATCTGAAGTTATGTACATAAATATGAAAAAAAGTTTATGCACAAGAAGACTGCCAAAATATTCAAAACATAAACAAACTTTTTCTTTTTTAAAGAAACAAGAATCAGACTCCCTTTTCCTTCAGAAAGTAAATTATCCAAATATAGGCATGCAAGCATTATGGTTTTTAAAAACACCAGTATACAAATTTGCTATATATTACACTGCATCCAGGGTACTGAAGCTCTTTCTGCCACACAGAATTATTTTCCAGGGTTTCTTTTTTATCTTTCTTATCTGTGTACTGTGGTTAAGATGTTCAAAATGCTTCACCTTCCTTTTAAAACAGAGATACTTTTAAAATACTACCACCAATATTAAATATAGTTTTCTTTGTTGCCACCTACATTGGGATCCTGCTTGAGGGACAGGCTTCGCCAGATGCTAAAATGTAGGTAAATAGCCAGTGAAAGGGTCAGGTTTGACTTACATGGACTATCCTGCACTAGTATATGTAAATTTAGTACAGTGTTTATAAGAAGCATACTTGTTCTGACAATGTTAAAAAGCAAGCAGAAGACAAAAAAATGCTTTCAGAATGATATGACAGAGCCCCCACAGCTTTGCAAATGTAGTTAGATGGTAGGTTATTGGGAGGAACCTGGGCCAAGATAGAGGTTGTAAGTTGATACAAGAATAGAAAACAGATAAAAGAGAAAAAGGTAAGTCAAAATAAGGGGGTACAGACAGAAGGGCAGAACAGAAAACACAAAATGCTACAAAATAGAAACCCATGTACACATTTTCTTAACAACTAAGGCAGGATTTAATCAGCATCTTTCAGAAGATGCTCACACTGAAGGTAAAATGTTCACCAAGGACATCAGACATAAGAAGGTACAGAGGTGGACCCCTGGATGGCAAGAGTGAAAGGTGCACCAAGGGGCAAGTCTGCAGTAGGGAAGTTCAATGATTTCTGTGCTTCATTCTTTACTGCTAAAGATACTGAGGAGATTTCCACACCTGATCCCATTCTTGCAGCAAATAAGGAGAGGAGTGAGATCAGCCAGATGAAACTACATTAGACTAAATGGGCAGGTGAAGTCTACATGTCATCCAGGTTGGATGGCATTCTCCCACAGGCTCTGAAGAAACTTAAACATGAAGTTGCATAACTGGCTGGCCAAAATGTTCAACATACTCTTACGAATGGCTGTGGTGCCAGAGACTGGCAGCTGCCTGGATATCTAGAGGGGATCTTAGGAACTATAGACCAGGTGTCTGATCTCCTTCCAAATAAAATGGTGGCATCTACAACAAAGAGTAAGATGACTGAGCGCAACAGACATGGATCCACAGAGGAAGCAGAAGTCCATGGGGAAATCCTGACTCTCTGAGCTTTCAGGCAATGAAATGGATATAATAAATTTGCATTTTTAAAAAGTCTATATTAAGGCTTCATATCAAAGGCAAAAACTAAGTTTTCATGGGACTGGACCAGGTTTTCATTTTCTGGGTTGAAAACTGGCTAAAGGATTGGACACAAAGTTCGATCTTCAGGACGAAGAAGAGTTGAAGATTCCTCCAGGAATCTGAGCTGGGAACAGCTTAAGCTGATAAACAGTTTTATTAATGACTTGGAGATGAGAGTAAACACTGAAAACACTATGTTTGGAGAAGATGTTAAAGACTCTTTGATAGTTAAATTCCAAAAGGTCATCACAAGACTAATCTAGTAAGAAAGAAAAAGACAAACCTGTCATATATTTTTCAAAGTAGGTAACTAAGTAATGCACGCAGGGAAAAATGATGCTGAATATTTTATAGTTCCATACATACTGGGGAAAAAAATATGCTTGCTTGTTTCTTTTATAATGAAACTACTCATTTGCAAAGTTCCTCTCACTGATCTATCTACCATTCAATTTATTTAAAGTGATGAGGTCCTTATATGGTCTGGAATCGTGACTATTTCTCTGTTTATTGGTTTGCTCATTTTCAACTGGAGTAAAAGATGAACAGGCATACATAAAGAAATTTGGGGATCTGCAAATTATTTGCAAACCTTCATTTCAGGAAGGTTTGGCAAGACATTCATTCTGTCAAAAAAAAAAAAAAAAGAGAGAGAGACAAAAAAAAACCCCTCGAAATTTCCCATTTTGAGGAAAATGATGATGCTCTCTCTCTTAATAGCAGACAAGTGCTACCTGGATGTGACAGAGTGCAGGTCAGCAATCTGTGCCTCTAAGCTGACCAGGTTGCAGGACTGAAAAGCACAGGACTCCAAAAGTAACAATTACCTTTATTTTCTTGAATCAGCACATAGCCACCAGCTGCACGGATCTGCCTGACAGTTGTGCCTGAGTGCTGTGAACGCATTCTGGCGGCGCAGCCGGCAGCTGTTTGCCCATACAGGCTAATCATAATAATATCACTAATTAACAGAACACAGAACAAGCAGCTCAAGTGTTTCTCCTTAAATCTGAGAAATTTAAAAAAATGTCAACCCTGAGCAAAAGATCTAAAAAGCTAATGGCCATCTCTTCTGAACACTGAGATGTTAAATACTGCCCGTATATGAGTATTGTCAATATTTTCTCCCTTTTTTTGCCACTGTTTGACCAGCTTTGAAAATGTATCTTAAGGAGTCTCTCTGTGCTTATGTAGGAAAGTTGTCAACATGCAAGACTGAAAGTTGAAAACATAGAATAGAACAGCATATTTAAGTTTTTTGAAAGGGGGCAAGGGAACCTTAGATTTAGCCAAATCTCAAATTAAATGTTTTTGTCACAGTACTCTAACAACTGTGTGATTTTGTCTGGAGTGGCTGAGAAATTAAACAAAGTTTTGGAAAATTTGTAGTAGTGCTGCTTACAGAATTATCTATATTGCCATACACTGTATAGACATATTGCAAACAAGAGAAAAACTCAGATACACAGCACTGGCTTGGAGTTCATTCATAACTACCACTCACTCCATACTTACATCAATATTTACCACAAGATAATTCACTTGAAAACCTGGATGGATTACATGCTATCTCCTGGTGAGTCAATGAAAATTCTTTCTACAGGCAAATCTTCAGTTCAGCAAAACCTCAACAGCATAAAACTCTCTTTACCTTCTGGGAAGTTTGTGGTCTCTTTTGAGTTTACATTTATGGAAGTGCTGATGATATAAATTATCTTCTCCCTGCCTCTCTGAAGACAAGATAACACTATTAGGGTGTTAATGTACATTTTATTGTTACTATAATTGTTCTGGAGGTTTGGTCTACAACATGAGAACTTGTGAAGCTGTTTTGAGAAAAATGCTGGCATGGAGTATCAGGGGTCAATGCACAATGTTTTGAAACATCTTTCTTTGGCTTCTTGAACATGAAACTTTCTGACAAAGAGACAGCTAGCTCCTCTGCAGCAGATCAGAAGCAACTCTGCCTGCCTCTCTAAACCTAGGACAACAGGGTTTGATCCTCTCTTCTAGGACAGCAGCCAAAATACAAAAATTGCAAGAAAATCCTAGTCTCAATTGAAACCCCAGAAATTACAATCTGCAGAACCATGCTGTCAAATGAATTCTCCCTCCTCTGCAATTCTTAGGGTTGACTATGAAAATTAACACTAAAAACAAAAGAAATGTATCCATACCACTAACTTTCTTAAAATCCAATTCAAAGTCAGTTTAACTGAAGAAAGAAGCAGACTGTAGAGCCTTTCTATCGCAGAAGAAGCCAGTTTCACTTTGCAAACCCAAAACAATTACTGGACTTGAATCCAAGAAAAAAGAAGGTTTGTTTTTTCTTTTTGTTCTTTTTGCTGTCATTTTTTTAATCAGTTAGATAACAACTGTTTTTGTCATCCAGATGTTTAGCATAATTGGTTTTTTGCATTGGTATTATCACCCCTTGTACAGATTTCCCTTTCAAGACACTTGCAGCTGCTCCATAGCATGGGCTGGGAATCCCAGGGAGCCAAATCTGACCTTGAACCATGGCACAGGACTGACCATGCACTGGGATAGAGCAGAGTGAAAACTGCTGCAAGGGAATATAACTGAGCCAGTTCCACTTAGCTATGGTTCAGCCACAATAACAAGAGAAAAAGCTCTATTTTTGTTCATAAAGTGTGCACATACAATGCCAAATCAACAAAGGAAAGAAATCATCTGAACAGGACCTTTTTTGTTGCTGCTGTTATTTTGTGGTGACTCCTTTGGAGAACAAAAAGAGAAAAGCATAGAAAACACGGAGGAAATACTTTCTCAAAAGGTAAACATTTCTTTTTGGCTTTAATAAAACCAGTAAATCCCCATTTTTGAGGAGCTGGAGTTTTTTAGCCCAGAGAAAAGAGGAGTTTGAGGACAGACCTTATCACTCTCTACAACTGCCTGAAAGGAGGTTGTAGACAGGTGGGGCTTGGTCGTTTCTCCCAAGTAACAAGTGATAGGACAAGAGGAAATAGCCTCAAGTTGTGCCAGGAGATGTTTAGATTGGATATTAGGAAAAATTTCTTCGTGGAAAGTGTGGTCAAGCTTTGGAACAGGCTGCCCAGGGAAGTGGTTGAGTCCTGTGGTTGACCCTGCAGGTCTTCAAAAATTGTGTGGATGTGGTACTTAAGGACATAGTTTAGTGGTGGACTTGACAGTGCTGGGTTAATAGTTGGAGTCCAATCTAAATGATTCTGTTCTACGGTGGTAAAACGTGGGATTTATTAAGACAGGGTTCACTGTTTTTATGCTCTTGCTTCTAATCTGTGAGCTTCTAAATTTCCCACCAATCAAACGTAATTTCTTTTGTGTTCTAATACTCAAAATCTTTGTTGGTGGTAGCTGCAGCTACCAGGGGACAACTTGTCCAGCATGTCTAAGTAACCTGTGTTGCTTTCAACCTTGTTGTTGAATTAAGCATAATATAGCCAAGGTTGCCAGACACAGCCAGTGTCTGCTGCTGCATGGGAAAGTGAATGTCACTGTGATCCTCACTTGCACAGTGCTGCTCTCCAGCTCTCAGTCCACACAGCCATTACTCAGGGACTAAGCTGACTGAATACCATGCTCATATATGGAGTTCATGCAAGATACAGGAATAACATTAGCACAACTTATCAGTATTAGATCAGCATAATAATATCTAAAGTTTAAATCTGTCACATTCTTGAAGGAGGAACTAGGGTTTAATTGCAAAATGCCAAGAAAAAAATTCCCTCTTTTCCTTTCATTCAAATCTGGGCATTGCAAGACTTTCAGAAAAGTGGCTTCTTCAATACTGCCAGATCAGCAGGTAAACAGCTTTAGTAAGTCCTTTCATCACATTAAAATATGCAATATACAGTATTGACATCATATTTCTGTTGGATGAGTGTGATGAAAGCAACATTGCCTGAGAAAAATTACTTACAAAAGTTATTTTGTAAAGATGATCACTAAAGCAATAATGGCATATCATGGCTTTGCCCAATCATTATGGCTCATCTCACCAGCTTCTGAAGGAGTTGGGGAAATGCAGAAAAAAGTGCGAAGGAGGCCCAGACAGAGCTCCCTATCCTGCCCTTGTGCAGATACATTTCAGTGTATCTAAATCTGGTTCCAAAATCAGTTCTTTCATCTAAGCTGCAGACTTAGCTGTGCTTTTTTTGGCACATGGTTTTTGCAAAATAAATCATGCTAAATGTCAAGCAGATATAGGGCACCAAACTGTTCTTAACTTGAATGAGAAAAAATTCTATCAGATTTAAGGAGAAATGTCTTTGCTTCATCACTGCTGGATTTTCTCCATCATGTTTACAGACACTGTCTTGATAAATTCAATTTAGAAGACTTTCACCAGGAGAAAAGGAAACATCTTCTACATCCTTTTAGAAAAAATTACACTAAACACAGAAATAGCCTAAAATATTTCACCCTTTTTATGTAGTAACATATAAAATGCATCTGAAATTGGGTAGAAATAAGGAACACTGTCTAAATGGCAGTCTGAAGTTCAAGTTCTATTAGGGCTAGAACAGGACATCCACCACATACAAAAAGATCAGAATTCCTTCAACACCAAATGAGAAACCATGTGCATCCAAGCTGGCTTTCTAGCAGTGTGTGTATGTAAATATATGTGCGTTTATAAAAGCTTTGTATAAGCAGTTAATCGAGGAGTTTAATATTTTTAGAGAGGCTAGTGTCTTTTTCAAACATGATTTTGTAATACATTGAGGACTCAAATTTTTGAGGATCAGTTTTATGCATTAAAAAACAAATTATTTTTTCCCCCGGGCAAAAGCAGCATTACCAAACCAATTTGTGCACATCATTTTTGAAGCATGATGATAAAGAAACAATGTTCTCTAAGACCTTACTGGTGTTAACAAGAATGAAAGAATTGACTTTTAGATGTCTTAAGAACAGATGCTTCTCTGACCCGCCATTCAACCGTACCCTATTTAACTCAGTGCATTTGTCCAACTTGTTAAAATCAGTTTGAAGTCTAACTCAGTTGTCCACAGAATCTGCAGTACTTTTCAGTATCATATGTCCACATATTCCCACAACATAGCATTATTTACATCAAATAAAAGTTAAACTATTAGAAATCATGAATAAGTTTCAAAACATCAAGACATAAACATTTCTCTGGAGTAGACAGAAGTTGCAAATAATCAGAAAAAGAATCACCACTGCACCCTGAATTCAGTATTTTATACTTACCTGCAATTAAGGCCAACACACACAATAGTTAGAATCCAAAATGACAGAATTATTTGTAACAAGCTTAAAAAAACAAGTTTAAAAAACCAAGAATATTTACATGAGACATTTAATCTCTCTGATAAATTACAATACTGAAATATAAGAGCTCTACACTTAATAGAAAATCCTGAAAGTGACAAAGAAACAAATCAGTTAACACGAAGTCTATAAATGAGAGATTTAACAGACCTACATAAAAAACTTCAAAGAAAAAAAAATAACGCAAACAGTGGGATCCAATTACAAAATCAATATAGTTTTATTCAGTTTCCTGTTTCTCATTGACAAAAATACTCAAAAGAAAAACTTTATTGATCAGTAATATTGTTAGAAGGCCTAACACTGAAATTCAGATAATTTTGTAATTCTCTCTTTCTTTAGATTCTCAAATATTATTTTTTAAGTCTCAGAGGAAACATGACATCTGCTGTAAACACAAATAACATAGAAGTGAAAACTCCCAGTCCCGACATCAAAAGCTTATTACCTCATTGCATTTACTTATTCGCCTTGCCACAATAAGCTGAATCATTCCCCGTTTGTTTCCTTCAGTGGACATGGATCTCCTTAATGTTTCCATAGCGTCTTGATTTGTTTTGCCCAATAATGATTCTCCATTAACTGCTATGAGCTGATCGTTCACTCGAAGCCTGCCATCCTGGAAAAGGAAAAATTATAGACGGTTACATGAAACCAGCACAAAAGAAGCTTAGTCTGCTGAAGAGAGGGAAAAAAACGAAAGAAAAATAATCAAGCAACTATGCTTAGTCTGTAGAGTTTATGGGCAAATGAACACTGGAATAATAGCTACCATTGGAGCCACTGTAGGAAATGTCTATTCCAATTATAGATTTGCACTGCAAGCTATTATCATAACCTGTTTGCTCAAACACCATACTAGTTGAACTGTACCAGAGATGGTTCGTTCCTTCCCGAGAATCAGTTAGGGCTGTTTAGATCTTGGGACATGCAAATGAGGAAGCAGAAATCTGAATGCTACCTCTGATGCTATAACTGCAGAAAGCTAGTTGTAGAGCAATCTCAATCTTCTCCAATCTATGGTTATTTTCAAAACAGCCTCAGAAAACTGAGCACAACCAAAGCACACAGATGTTCCCTCTTACCTTAGATGCTGCTCCACCATTAATAATGGACTTGACGAAGATTCCTAAATCAGCGTGGTTTTCTTTTGATCGGTTACCTTTGACACTCACACCAAGTCCAGCTGATCCAGAGTCATTCAGTGGAACTTCAAATGTCAGGAACTCCCTGGTGCCATCAGGTGTGAGGACAAGCTCCTCTTCTTCTGCTTTCTGTTGGGGAGATTAGCACGGGATTATAGAATAGCATTTCTCTTTGGGAATCCTCTTCCCTTAGCAGCTATTAGCATTAAAAACTCTCTGCTTTTAACTACAGTGCCACAATATTTTCCACAGTAATTATGTGAAGAAATGTGAAGAAATAGTGTATTTTCAATCACCTCCAGCAGACGCCTGGCTTCAGAAATATCTTACATTTGTGTCTAAGTGCTTTTCTCTCTAGTAAAGTAATTGAATCACATGTCATTACTGAATCTGCCATCAATACCAACTCACACGTAAGCTGCTATTTCATTAGCCATAAGAGAGCTGTATCAGAAATATTTTCTTACTCGCAAACTGACAGAATTTTTAAAATATCATCATCATCTATGGAGCTTTGCAGTCATAGGAGAAACTAAGTGCAAGAAAATTAAATTCAGAAATTATTCATTGTTTAAAACTAGCTGTGCTAGGAAAAACAGAAAATTACACAGCTGAGATCTGCAACAGCACATCTCTCTGCTGTTGCCAGGCTTAGCATCAAATCCAGCTCTGCCACCAATTTTTCTGTCTTTCCAAGCTCTGGTCTTCACCTCTGTCCTCTTACCAACCTCAATGGAACTTTGCTGCCCTCCACACACAGTTTTAGCCTGGCTGAGACAATCCCAGGCTGGAATTATAGTCTGAGGCTGGCCACAGTCCCCAGCAAGGACATCTGCAGTGACACCCTTCCATGCTTCCAAAAGCTGTGCAAGCAGAAGTGACCAGCCTCTCATATCACCTCCTGCCACACTCAGGGTGCCAGCAGGCTGGGAGCAGGGGCCTTGTAGTGCCCCCACAGAGCAGTGACGCTTGTAGGGCAACAGCATGGACACAACACCAAGGAATTGTCCATTGACCAAGAAATTTTCAATTGACCAAGGGGTCATGCCCTGAGAAGCAGTGCTCATGCACAAGAGACAGCTACAAAAAGGAGGAACAGAAGAGACAGGCTGTTCACCAGCCCTACCCCTTGCAGCAGACACTATCCACTTGTCTCTAACTCTCTTCAGTTATAACAGAGAACCACTTTTGGTTATAACTTTATCAATTAAAGAAAAAAAGGCATGCTCTTAAAGGCAACTCTCTGCAAAATGATGCTCATGAACCCAATTTTGCTGTTTTTTTCTCATCCACATGAAGGACAAAGACTAAGAGAACATCTACCAGGAGGTGCACACTGGCAGTTCTCTGGAAGAATTAATCTGACCAAATTTTCATAATCTTAGCAAGCATGTCACCTCCCTTACTGACATTGATTTTATACCAACTTTTCCCACGTCACTGATCTATTTGCAAAGCTCACTCATATGAGTGAGAAGACGTATGAGAAGTTAACACACGCCTGCTGAGCCCTGCCTGTTTCTTAAGACTTGAGGAAATGCAAAGCTGACAGGCTCTTCTGAAATCCAAACACAGACTATGGCAAAGATAGATGTGTAAGCCATGTGGAGTACAGCAGACTGAGATGATCAATTTGGGCACAAGCATGCTAGTTGTGTCACCATTGACCTAGAAATGCAGTGTGAAAATGTCACATGGGAAGGTAATCAGACTGCTGAGAGAGCCGTAACAGCCAAGGGAAGAAAAACAGCATCTTTTCCCATTTTGCTAAAAGCATGAGCCTTAATGTGTTCACCAGCCCTTCCCTCTGCACTAGACCCCTCTTGTTTATAACAAAGCATAAGGGTTCATCAGTTTAAAAAAAAAAAAAAAAGGCACATCAAAAACTTACACCACCTATGCAACTGCCACAGATGGCTTGTGTATGAATCCCACTATCCAAACACATTTTTTGGCCACAGAAAACAGCATGATCAGTGCTAGCTGTCAGCTACTGTGCTCATTGAAAAATACTGGATCTAAAAGCTGTTTCCCAAATTTGGGGAAAATTACAACCCTAATTTTCCTGCTTGACTCACAGAAGCACTAGCTCCATCTTTTGTCACGTGGCTGCAGAATAAAACAATCCGAAACAGATGCATATTACCTTTTAGTTTCTGTAACACTGATTACTTTCATATTCTTATAGTAGTAGGAATAAAAGCTTGCAAGCCAAAAGAGTGATAAATCCAAGGTAGGATGTATGGCTAATCCAAGGAAGCAGATATGTTTATTGGATTTTTCTTTACTACTGGTAACATACATTAGAATCAATTGCCCTCCTTCTCCCATATTCTCTAATCCTCAAAAAAATCTGCCAAAACTTCAGGTAAAGCACTGCTTCCCTGCATAGGATGCACTTCTATATGTCAAGGGGGCAACTGGAATGAACAGCTCACAAGCATCCCCAAGGACTGGGCTAATGGCCTCTACCTTACTTCTCTTCAGCAAGACCAAAGAGCTGCATTATCAGCTCAGCACGGTTTTTAATGTGACCCTTATGCTTTCATGTTTCCTACAGTCTTGAATAAGGAAATAAGTCAATATCAGGCCACAGACACCTGAATGCTCAGGTGAAACATGGAACAAACTACTGCCTAGCAGTTGCACATGAATGAGTAGATCATGCTTAGGAAAAAATGAGAAACAGCAGCCTCAGCACCAGGTCACAAGTATTGAAGGCATGAGAAAATTGCTCAACTCATCCAAGGAAGAAAACTGCCATTACTGGGCCATGGTCAAATTTCTTTAGGGACTTCATGAGGTATCCACAGATTTTCTTAACTAAGCAAGCTTGCTACACCACCATACCTGTGTCTGCAATTTTAGGGACACGAGAAATCTGTGTATCATCTCTCAGTATCATATGCTTGAATGCAGATTTTAAAAAGAGAAAGCAATAGAGAGAACAAAAGTGAAAAACATGGCTTTCAAGAAAAAACAAACCATTAACATTCAAGAACTATGGATATGAAAGTACCACCTCTAACATTTGCACCACACTATGGTATCAAAGAAGGTCTCATAAATGATATATTGAACACA
This sequence comes from Pachyramphus minor, assembly GCA_013397135.1. NCBI lineage: Eukaryota > Metazoa > Chordata > Aves > Passeriformes > Tyrannidae > Pachyramphus > Pachyramphus minor. The sequence goes on along the minus strand of VYXB01004472.1, from coordinate 780,658 downwards.
ACTTCATACACACAAACCTTGGAACAGGACCACACATTGATAAGGAAACCCCAAGAATGTCAAAAAAGAGACTTTCACAGAGAAATGAGCAGGAATATTTTAGCCTGCTATCATAATATTGTGAACCAAAGTTGTAAAAACAACAAAAAAACCCACCCAAAACCAAACAAACAAAACCCAACACCACCACCAACAAAAAACAGACCAAAACAACCAAAAAAAAGCAAACAACCAAAACCTCAGAATGACCAAATCCTTTGTTCCCCAAAGCCCTTTAGAGTACAGAAACATTTTACATACTGTGACTCTTCCCAGTCAATTTAATAACAGCTATTATAAAAAAAGTAAAATTTGTGCTGAAATTGCATTGAAAATTAAGTAATTAAATGTAACAAATCATAGAAATCCCCTAAAACATCCACGAGACAGCAAAAAAATGCCCAAAAATAAAAAATGCAGCATTAAAAAGTTTCAACTGAGAACACAATCACTTCCTAATTGCAATAGCTTCCATTTGATCTTGATATTCTCTAAATTAACAGCTTCACTATGTCAATCAAACACCTCAACATTATTTTCATGATTAGTTGATCTGTGGGAGAAATTTATGCCTTCATATACTCTGACAGGCCAGCAGTAAACATGCAAGGAAAATTATGTACTGTGAACCCTGAACAACAAAATTCAACTCCCTTAAGATTTTTCACACACTATGTCCAAAACAATTAACAGCAGAACAGTATTCTGTTCAGACAGAAGCTGCTGAGGGAAAGGTCATCTGAAATGACTTCAGCTGGATGAATGAAGCTGCTCAAGGATGTAATTTGTATTAAAAATTTGAGTGGTGTAAAATACATAGGTGATTTTTTTTGGCTTCAAATTCCTATCAATTTATGCTAAATGACATTTGAGATAAGTTTTTCACCTTTTAAATACACCATAAACATACTGTAAATTTAAAGATAAACTTCCTGACTAGCCCAAACTTATGGCACTGTTTTCATATACACAGAGATTTTAAAAAGCCATAAGATAAACACAGGGGGAATTGTTTTTCTCTTTTATGCAATATTGGTTTCTGATCTGATCATAAAATCTGATTTAATTTTATAAACAACATTAAAATAGACTTTGACAGTAAGGGTGCCATAAGTTTTCTCATTATGCTAGTAACAGCATCTCCTCTCTTTCCTTTTATTTTTTACATGCTGTTGGTTAGGACTTCTTCCCCTTACAGGACCTCCTCAGGGTTCAGCTGGTGAGTAAGCAGCATGAGATGGGTGAAAACAGAAACTGAACAGCAAAGAAAACCCTCCGCCCACCTAACGGGCAGGGAGAATTTTCAATCAAGCCAGGACAAGCTTCTGAAGTGACTCGCTGCAGATACAAATCTGGCTACATTCTCTCCAGTGAAGTTCATTCTCTTGCAAGCTTAGACATGCGGCTATTCAGTCACTGAAACTTGCCTGCATGTTACTTTGTGATTATGTGTAGAGAAAAGCGTTCCTGTTTCCTTTCGCAGAAGCAATCAATAAAGCTCTGCATCTCCATTCTTAAAGGATAACATATATTTCCAAGTTAATGAAAACATGTCCGTGAAAGCTTTTACAGGACTCTCGTAGGCACATGCAAATGCATGTGCATATACAAGCACACCCATACATATATATATGCACATATATATACCACAACGGTGACACTCGTGATAAATTATGTAACTATAGAACAAACACTACCTAACACCTCCAATAACCACACTGACCATAGAAATCACCTGCCTCAAATCCTGCTGTGTCCAGCTTTCTAACATTACAGTCCTGTTAGCCTCTGTTTAACTATTATTTTGTTAACCTATCAGCCTATTGCCCCTCAGTGTGTCTTCTCTCTTTAGAATTCATACAGATGGAAAATCTGAAGTTCTTGAAAAATGAGTTTGAAGTTCCCAGAATGTAAGAGTTCACCAGGTCTGGCAAGTGTAGGCTGTAAGACTACAGGAAACTACAAAATCCCAAGCTTAGTCATTTGCTTCCAATTATGGGGAATTCCAACCTAACATCACAGCCTTTTCCGAGATATTTTCAGTATTTAGAAGATTTTAATACAGATCCCTTATTTTCTTCTTTCTCATAAGGTACCCACAATATTAAGAAATCCTAAGTCCTATACATTGGGAAACTAATAAAATTTGTCTCAGTATTATTATAACAATTTAGAATGATGCAAGATATACTCAAGAGAGGAGATTTCACTTAGCTATTGTGCAAAGACATTCTTGACATCAGAGATGACTCAAATTGTTTTGTCCTTCAACTTAGGATGATGACACTTCTGTCATACCAGGCCATCTTCTAAACTGAGGTACACAAAAAGATGATGACTCACTTTTATCCTATGCCATCACATAAACAAATGTAAAACATATGAAGCAAACAGCGTTAAGGAACCAAAACAGCTTCTCTGGTCAACAACTGTTTTGGCAGGGGGGAGGATGTTTAGTACTTAAAAAAATGGAATGTATTAGTGCTGGAGGGACTGAAAACAGAGCAATGTAGGTGGCCTGAAACACACCTTCATAATGTCAGTTAAGGCCCCTCCTTGGGAAGAATAACTGGGAGCTGGTGCATCCTGCCATGGGTAGGCATTAAAGATAAATATAACCAGAGCAACTCAATCAGATTTAAAGCTGGACCTGTGGCAGAGAAAAGCCTGCTAATTGATCCAACAGTGGCATGCACCCTCCAACCCAGTTTCCCCTTAAAATACAAGACCTTTTATTGTGTTTTGGTTTGGTTTTTTGTTGTTTTTTTTGTTTGTTTGTTTGTTTGTTTTTAACATCAAACCATCATGTGTTGCATTACAGGTTATGAGGACCTGAAGTGTCTACTTATGTGGTTATAAAATTATATTAGGGCTTAAGCCAACTAAACAACTAGAATTGTTATGCTTGTTTTCTTTTTCTAACTCTTCTTAGATTCTTTTAATATCTCCCATATGTTAGATAAACATTAATGAATCTTATTTGCACATATACTGAGACTCGTTACTCATATTAGTCAAGTTAATATGTCACATCTGGCAAAGACTGCACTCATTCAAATGAAACAGCGCATGCTAAATATCAAAAACTACATCTGAATTCTGAGATTTTATGGGAAATGTGGTCTGCTTTAATCTTAATCCTATCAAGAAACCTTTTTTTGCATATTATATGTGGATTAACTTTAGTACGTATTTATAGGCAGGAATGCTAGTTCATGAAAGTACTTTAAAAGAGGCCCATTGCATTTCCTATTATGTCCATTTTAAGGATTTAATTTAACGTCAAAAAAGATGTTCCGCACTCAAAATGTCTTCAGTTTAAAGGCTTTGATGGATTAAAACATGATTTAGGGAAAAAAAAAAATGTTTTTCCAAAGCACAAAAATTCTAGCATATGATTTACATTTAGTATGGAAATCAAAGTTCTGCAAAGGAGCATGTTTAAGTACATCCACATGTTTGTTATTTATCTCTATAAGAAGTCCATTGCTTTTCCATGCTAACATTACTCTCCTTAATGCCAACACTCAGATCTGGGCTGCCATAGAAACTGGTTTAAGCAGATGAGATTTTACACTTCAAAAACTGATCAGACCACTAATAATATTCTGTTGGTTCACCTCAGGACTTCATGTAGGGACTAGTCTGCTGAAGTTATCATAATGATTGTACTTTATTCAGGCCAACATACCTTGTTCCAAACTGTTGTTTCTACTCAAACTTTCTGTTCCTACTGTATGTTCTGAAACCAAAATATATGATTGTAATGCTAACCCTGTTTCTTTACAAGTTGCTTGTCCTAGAGTAGTGAAAACCAAGGGATTAGATACACAGCAGGTGTCTGCTCTGCCAAAGAAGCCTATAAAGCTACAGCTCTCTGCACTATTCCTTCTTCAAGAAAAACTTCAATGCCCAACACACTAATGACACAGCTCCCTAAAAATCTTTATACTTCTCTCACTGGCCTATTGGATTTACAAGACCTGAAAGACTAAATAAGGAGATAGAGAGTGTCTGGGAAAGCCAGACAGAACAAACAAGTTGAAAGAGAAATAATGCCTTTGTAGAAGTCCACAGCAAGAAACACATTCCACGTGAAGCAATGCCCATATGGGGTACTCAGACTGATCTGTGTCTTACTCCTACTCCTGCTGCTAACTTTCAGGCAACCGTGGCAAACTATCTAATCTCACTATTTTCCCTGGATTTAACAACAAGGAAGAATCAACATGAAGAGTCTGAAGTCAATGATGCAGTAAAGGTTTGCACCAAACCAGCAAGTTTGTACACACCAGTGTGACTTCTGGATGACTCTGCAGCGGTGGCACTGAGGCAGCCCCCGTCACAGAACCCCAGCGGAGGGACACGTTGTCTTCTACAAATTGGCAATTGGCCAGCGAGTGCTACCACCAGTGCTGAGAAATCTGCCAAAGTTGCTCCATGGTTCTGCATGAAGCCAGCTTAAGTGGGCCACATCACAGCCCACGTAAATCACCTGCAGGTGACAGTCAAAACTATGAGCCTGAGGGTCAATTCCAAGCAGACCATTACACAGAAGTTTATGTGGATCATCACTGAACATTCCAGGAAATTCAGACTGCTCAAAAAGCATTCATGAGCCCTATCACTCAATTGTATTAATTATTTAGTAGGAATTAATGTCTCATCTCTACTCATTAATGCACCAAAATATGCTATTCAATACTAGAGTATCTCCTATGGTAAAAGACAGAAACCACAACAGTAGCTTGCAGAAAATCACATATTCACTACCTATTTCCTTCATATGGCCAGTGATCTGTTTCTTATGTCACGATTTTATGAAAAATATTATCTGCAACCACTCAAAATAGCACTAAAAAAGGGTTTTAAAACATTGCAATCACCCTTGTGCCTCATACCATTAGAGGATAAAAAGGTACAAAAACATATCTGCAGTACTCTTAAACACTGTGGAGGAAATAACAGCATCAGTTTAAACATCAGTCAAAGCTATCCTCTCTCAGTAAAATCATTCTGTACCTAATGATACCAGCACTGCTGCCAGTGTAGTCTGATATTAGTCAATGTATGATCTTGGCTCAATTTTTAGACATTTGGATCAATTCTTGCAGCCATGGAAATTGATGAAGCTTTTAACTCTTTTTCAAAGGAGGTTGTATGTGAAAGAAGAGTTACATCAACTGAATGACACGAAGCTACTATAAAAGCTGAAGTTCTATGTAAGTGCTAAATAGAAAATGGTGGAAACTTAACTTACAGCTTTTTAAAATTATCTATGGGTACATCTCCAGTGACCAGGTATCTTGAAGTAATTTTTAAGCTTTTGAGAGCAAGTAAAAGACGAATACATGTGCACTCAGAACACCACCCTCTTAAAGCTCAATACTGACTGTCATTTTGTTCCCCAAGAATTTTCTATTACATTAATCAATACAAATCATGTATTTCTAAGCATTTGTGAATATTATCTCTCATATTCACAACATGAAGAGTTGCAAGCAAAATAACTATGCATTAGTTCTTACAAAATGCCTCTGACCAGTATCACCCCATTCCAAGAGGTAATGAATTCTTGCAAAAAAACTGTAGCTAGCTAGTTTACTCAGAATCACACACAAAGTATATGGCAAGAACAGCAATTGGATCTGAAAAAACATGGTGATCAAAATGAAATTTAGATAATAACAGGAGTATCAAATGTTCAAGTTCAGAACAAAATAAAAAGCAATCCCATTTGCAATTTCTATCAGGGCTGCTAAACATTTATATATTGTTCCAACACACCAACCACTCTTGTTATGTCACTGTTACGAATCCTGCAGTCACTAAAATACATAACATTCTGCTCACTTCCAGCAATTTGACAGAAAAACAAATGAGAACAGAAAACTGAAGCTTTCCCATGCTGCTGAGTGCAACAATCACAAAATGAGATCCTGAATCCTAACTTTGAATTGCCTTTTATCAATAGACAACACTCCCTAGAAAATACTTGTATGATAATTATTATTTTTCTAGCATACTGCTTACATGAAAGTTAACTTGCTGGTTCTGAATTCAGAAAACAAACAGTGAACGACAATTGTAAAAGCAAAATATTACTGAAACATTATTGACTTTCAAAGAGTATGAGGAAAAATTAATTGGCAGATGTTTTACATAGCATAATTAACAGTTCATTTCAATGCACTGTAACTAGATTAAGATAATTATGCTTAGAAACAGAAATGTAATAATGATAAATTACTAGTTTTCATATTATGGTCAATTTCCTACATTTCAAATAATCACCACATTTAGAAATAGGTGCATCTGTTCCATGCTGTCATCAGCTATACAAATGGCACAAACTCATGGTTGGGTGAAACAATCTTTCAACCAAGATACAGGAGATTTCCTTGCTATTTCCTTGCTAAGTAAACAGCATGCCAGCTCTGTTCATAAGCAAAATAGAAGTCAAAAACAGCAGTCCTGTTTTCACCAGGGCACAGTTACTGAATAGAAGCTGAAGAGGCTGGAGAGAAAAGCCTGAATTCTGTGAGTTGATCAAATTACAAAATCTCCTCATATGGAAGTTCAAAACTGAGAATATAAGAATCTGTATTCTGTGATGGCATTCAAAATATGAAGTTATATGCTTTCTGTATGGGTTGTAAGAAGTAACTCTGTCAAGGATTTCAGGTCACAAATCAAGAAAAAACTGATCTTCAAGGTTTTCATATATTACATCTATGAGGACTAACTACTGCATCCTGGTGCCACAATACTAATGTAAAGCATTTCAAAGTAACAGTTACATGAAGGTAACCCCTGAGTGTTAAGAATTTGTTGATAAATTAGGCTTGATATTTTGAGATTTTATTTCAGGCCTTCCACTTTCAAGGTCTTTTTTTTTTCCTTTTCTTTTCTAATATCAAAGGTGCACTTTTCTTCTATTTCCCCACAAAGACATAAACAACAAAAAACCTCACAACCATTTTGTCTTCAAGTTAAAAACAGATTTGCATTTCACCTCTCTCATTTCTGTAGCTTCACTGCTTTCATCGTGCTTTTTTGTAGAGGTTTTTTTTTTTGCTTTGCTTTCTACTATCAAGTCCTTGACACTTGGAGACTAAAACCTCACAACTAACAGCACAAAGATCAGAGCAGGCACAGAAATAGAAATTGCAAGATTAGAAATCTCAAAGACCTGAAAAGTAGGCAGAGGAGAAATAAATAGGTATTGAGGCAGAACCAAGGAGAATAAAGGAAAGCAATGAAAAATACTTTCAAAAATAATAATAAAAAATGTGTAACTATATTATTAATGTGCAGCTGAGGAAAATTAGTTCTGTAGAACTGGAGTATCACAGTTATCCAATGCAAAGTAGATTGGAAGAAGGGTGGTAAGTGTAAAAGCATTGTGAATTATAAATACCCACTGACACCTTTCACATTTAGTCCATTTTTTATTCCCACATTGGAGTAGACAATATAAAGAGACCTAGTGTTCCTACTATCAATCTTTGTTGTTCTGATCCTTCAAATAAATAACAAAAGAATCCCAACCCCTAATGAATGAAAAACACAAGACATTAGGGAATTTGGTTTTTTCTAGTGACCAGGTTTCTAGCTTCATTCCCTCAGTAACCACATACGTCCTCATATGTTTTCCAGCTTGTTTCCATATTTCCAAGACTTGCTAGGGTTTTCTAGCTGTTTTCTTCAGAAATCCCTAGCTACTCATACATTATCTGTCCCTCCTGCATAATCTCCTGGTTAACAAGCAATTTTTACCTCATATCTAAAGAGAACAAATGAGAAATACCTATTTTCTTTTTGTCTTTCCTTTGATGGATCAGGGTGTTGGTTCCAAGAATGACAGAGAAAGGGTTTCACCATTGAATTTGCTCCAAAACATTAACTTTGCAAGAGATAAGCAACTGATTTGTATAAACACCTTGTAGGAAATCTGCCTTATCTTAATGAGCTTTTGGGGCAGAATTCAACTCCTAAAACCAGGCCACACCCACACATTATTCTCAATGGTATTCAATTACAGCTAGAAATACTACCGTGGGCTTTGATCTTAGATCTCTTTGCATATCAGCAGTACTTGGTATGAAACCATGAAGATAAAAACATACTGTACTCTAATGAGATGCTGAAAAGATACTGCAAGGCATGTCTGCTACACCCATGTTTCACAGAGGCCTTATGCAGATGACTTTCACATTAGAAGAACACCAAACCCCAGAAGGATAAAAGTGAATATTGCCACATTCAACCCAAATGCCCATTTTAACGGTTACATTCCACTGGCCTGAAAAAATAATAGTATCAGCCAGTGAACCCTTGACTATCTCACTGAGATGGCTCTTACATCTATTCATTTAGTCCTGACTTTCTTTTTATCCTAGACACCATCTCACCATTGCTAGGAGGGCATTCTGAACCAATTGGACAAGCTCTTTGTGTTCTTCCACTGCTTAAGTAATTCCAAATCCCCACATGAACTCTCTCAATTTCTCCATAATCTAATTTCATATTTAATTTTTAAGTGGGTACCTAACTGAATTGAGCTTCTTGAAGTACATTTTTAACTAAAATACAGTGCAACTTTAAGGTAACATATTATTGTTATATCCTCTGTTAGCATTTAATAAAATAAACCTTTTATTTTAGAAAATTTTTATATGTAATAGTATATTGTCTATTGGACTGATCCCATTCCACTGACTAAAGTGGGGTATATAAACAGTATACAACCTCAGTGTTGCTGACACATCACATACAGACCAGTTTCAGCCTTCACAAGGTTAAAGTTGATATTATTTCCCTATAGTTTCTCAAAAATAACTAACACTGGTTTGCTATGAGGATACAATTAAAACTTAAACCTTAGCTGCCTAATTTCTGTGATTGTATCTCATATTTCAGTCATATAATCATGATTAAAACAATTAGTTTCAATATGTAACCCAAGCTAACAGTCTACTCTTATCATTTAACTTTAGGTCTTTGGCTATGTATAAAAGATGTAATTTCAAACAGCACTTGAACGTATGTAATAACTGAATTTTATATAATTTTTAAACAGTATTTGAAATTACATTAAAAATGCATTTAAAATTTAAAGCTACAGAGAGCCATCTACAGCATATAAGGTGAAAGAAGGATCTGTAAAACTTTGATGGAGAAGTGCCATATCAAGTTAAAAACATTTGGGAGTCTTCCAATATGGAAAAGACAAAGCTCTTACCGTTTCCTTTGGAATTTGTGACTGGCTTTGTTCTGCATTCTAAAGGAAGTAAAAAAAATAAATAAGAACACGACTACATATGACATATACTATCTATCAGCAAGGGGATAAACAAGTAGCTCTAATTCTGATGTGAACTGGTAGTGAAAAAATGAAAGTTGTTTGTCACAACCCTAACTGAAAATTGTCTAAACAAGCACTAAAAGAGAGGTGAACAAAAATAACTCCAGTAATTTTGTGGTAGTGCACCTGACTTCATTTGGTTATGAGGGAGTGACTATCTGGCCAAGGAAGAACCATGACTGCTTGCACTATTTTCTGGCTGGTGGAATGTTCTCCCCTGGCCTTTCCCTTATGCTTTGAAGTTTTCAAAGAATGACCTCAGCAGTCCAGATGAACTCTTCCGAATATTTTAAATGAGAACCTATTTTTTAAAACATCCATTCTCATTTTAGCAAGGGATTCCCCTTTTGAGTGTGTTTGGATGAACCAGAACTACAGCACTGGATATCCCTGGGGAGAGTTCTTTCAGTTCACCAGAGATGGGACACTCCTGTACTTTCCATTCCTCACCTGTGTCTCAGGGCACATAAGACACACATCATTGGCAAATGCATCCCCCAAACAATTCTGGAAATACACATAAGGAACTATGGCTCTTCCAAGCCCATATTAAAACCCATTTGAACACTCAGGAGACACCTTGATGCTGGCTGGCTGATCACTTTTGGGCTAACCAGCTATTGTTTCCATTCAGCTGGGACACAATGAAATGTTAGTGTTTACTGGACATTTTTGCTTTAGGCTGTTTTGAAGGAGATTCAAATGATAAAGGACAAAAATGTAGTGGCTAAGCAGTAACACAAACATCCAGTTAGCTTCAACTGAAGCCAAAAACCAGTAAGGAAAAAATGATGAAGGAGACAACTACCAGAAACATGTAAAGGACATATATGTACCAAGGGGCATATTGACTTGTAGGGTACAGGAGATTAACTGGCAGCTAGTCTCTGTTGATACTGAGAATATAGCTCTAAAGCTAAATAACCCAAACCAATCCTTCAGATGACTCCCATAGGCAGTAGCAGCTCTAAGAAAATGCTTCTCAAGTTACATGAGGTAACCACAGTGCTACAGGAGCTTTATTTAACCAGAGTAATCCTCATCCCTTTCATGAAGGGAGGGAGCAGGGAAGAAATATTTTTAAGAGACGATGTGATTCTACCTCACCTTAACTTGGACAAGCCCTAATAGATTACCTATCTGGCATTAGGTAACTGTGGAAGCAATAAAAATGCCTGGTATTCTGACAAAACATAATCATTCTTCCAGATCTCACTGGTTAGAAAAGTTGACTTCTGCCAATTGGATTTTATCCCCTGCTTCCACATTTTACTCACTTTTACCATGATCTGCTGCACTGGATAATCACATGCACATACTCCCTGACCTGATCACACAAGCTACAAAGATCCCATAATAAGATAAATGGGCTCAGCTTAACAACCACGTAAGTTTTAGCTACAACTACACATTTTTGTAGGTCTCTTCCAGACAATAACGGCAACATACATCAAAGACATTAAACTCCACAACTTTCCTGAGTTTATTATCTTCATTTTACTTAAAGAGAAACCCAAAGATACTTAACTTGTTTTCAAAAGTCATTCAACAAGCCATAACTCAAAACATAAAATCTAAACTCCTCTTTTATTGGGATTAATTATGTGTACAAATATTGGTAAATATAAACTGGTTTTAATACTGAGCACTCCTCAGCAAGCAACAGAAAGTCCTGCCCTTTATGAGATGGATAACATCAAATAACATGATTTTATACATATGATTTCTGAGACATATCTCATTCAGTTACTACTTAAAGCACACAAATGTAGAATATATGACAGAAACAGGGGAAGGATGCAAAGACAAATTGTTCCTAGGTGGCCAAAGAAGGCTTGCATGTGAAAAAGATGAACTGACATGACTTCAGATCACTCCCCTTCCTATTTCAATATTAATTTTTTTTTTCATAAAGCTAGTAAAAGTCCATGAGAGAAACAGGTTGAAAAGACTTCTTTTGTTTTTTGTTTTAGGATCCTTTCTTACCAGAGAATAAAGAACAGCCCTTATGATGAGTTTTAGTTCAACACCTTCCCCAGCAATTCTGCTCCTGCTCTTTGACAGCAGCCAGCAGTGCTGGCTAAGAGCCCTTCATGTCAGAACGCAAGCAAACAAGTCCTTATGATGATCCTAGAGGATCCTAGAGGATCATCACACACAGGTACTGGCAGATCCTCACGATATCATTTGTTCAACTGGAGCTACAGAAAAACACACCAGTTCAGGTCTGATCTCTGCTTACATAGCACAAAGCCCACCTCCTGCCTGACACAGCCATGACTGCCTTCCCTATGCTGGCCTTTGCCAAAATTTTTGAGGGAGTATTGCTGGAGCCGCAGCAGGGAGGCTGCTGAGGTTGGACTCATTTAAAGGGGCTGCTTTCCTGTTATTTTAAAACTACACCAAGTATTGCTATTAAATCTTTGCATTACTCACATCGTATCTTTGTTTACAATTATTTTAACAAAATCTTGTGTCAAAATAGGCATTAAAACTTCCTGATTTTACCACAGAAATAATATACACAAAATTAAGACATTTTCTTACTTCTAAGTTTATTTAGAAAACTCAAAAAGCATTTTCATTCACCTTTATGTAAGATAGTAATACTGTGAAAATTACAGCATAGGAACTTATAAACAGATGGCTTTCACCATTCCAGTGATAAGTAGGGCATAATAGGATCTCAAATGGTTTATTTCTCTTCATTATGACAGCTTTCATTTCAGCACTTGAAGTCATGTTCCAAGAACCTTAAGGTAAAAGTGAGGTTCATTTGCAGCCTTCCCTGCCACTTTGACTTCCTGGGTTTAATTGTAGTTTTGAAAAGTAACAGGCTAATGTTAAATGTTTTGAAATGGCCAAAGAATAACTCATTCTCTTTGCATTCAAAATAACACAAATCCAAGGAAAAATGAAGCAATTAATTCATCATACTTATATTTGTCTATCTTCTCACAATAATGCAGCCAAATAAGTTATTTTTAGATCTATGTATAGCTACAATAATACAAGTAATAAATAAGTTCAGCAGTTTAATTGAGTACAGAACAAAGTAAGACTGCTACACTTACAGTCTCTCTTTTCATAATAGAAATTATCTTGAATAATTATCAGAGAAATATCTGTATACACTATGCAAGTGGAGCAGGGACAGTATGAAACATCGTTTTATTTCCATTTAATGTAAATTCCTCAGAAACATCTTCTGAATTGCACTGCTAAATTAATAACTGCAGGGTTTCCATTCCACAGAGATAGCATTTATATTCAAAAAAGGTTACTATTTCTTATATCTTCGATTTTTGGATAGAAAAGTATTTACATATCCTATTTTGGAATAATATCATATGCTCTAAAACATATTGGTGAGCAGGTAGTGGGACAAATGGCAGGTTTTCAAACATAGATTTGTCCTTATGAAAGATATGAAATAATCTACTTGTCTGCATGCATCCAAATCATGTCTATGCAATACCTTTTTCTATAAACATTTTCACTCAAAATACAGCTCTCACTTATACAGTACCACAAAACACTTAATTCCAATAGCAGATCTTGAAGAAAATATAAAACATGCATGTAAAATATTCTAAATAAAACAAAATAGCTTTTTTTCTTTTTCTTATATTCAGTGCTGGCCAGGCATGTTTACTAGCAGGTGACAAGATCAAATCATTTGCTCATACTCATCTAAAAGTCTTAGCTGCTCTCTATTTTACGCACCAGTTCCCTTGGATGGAACGTTTCTTCCTGTCGAAAAATCAAAAGGCCAACAGTCCCTCCCATCTTCGTACTTCTCAGCAAGGACACAACTTCTTCTTGGGTTTTGCCTGTCAAATCAACTCCATTTACCTGTGACAAAAAAAATAAAAATGTTATAAACTGATAAGACTCCAAACCAGGAAAAACAGCAGAAATTAATAGCAAGAAGTCATGTGAATCATATGGGACACTATTAAAAAACCCTCACTGGAGCAACCTGCTTATTAGCTCACATTACAGCTTTCATTTAATAGAACTAATTAAATGGTCATGCTTCCCATACAAATACAAATAACAAGCCAGACAGCTATACTTCACTCCTTTTCAGCAGCAACAGTACTCTAAGGCCAACTAATTCCATCTACCAGTATTTCTTACAAGAATTTCTGCATAAAAATCTTTTGGCAAAATCAATTTATGATTCCACATGCCTTGGTGTTATACCTACCTTCCAAATATATCTTGCACAATGAATTGTGACAACAGTAGAAAGTAATTTTTTCCCCGAATAACTTTGGGGTAGCTACTGTTTATCTTGCCTCTGTTCAGCGGTCCAACCCCTTGGCCTCCACATGCCACTTATCAGAACAGACAGGTATGGGATACACGCAGAATTTCCCACTCTGTGAGCTAATATCAGTAAGGAAGAAGCCAGAGAAAGACCAAGTAATCTCAGGCTTCTGTTCAGAAACATTCTGGAAATCAAGCCAAATCAACTAACGGTGCTAAGCAAGAGTGAGCATGGTGCTCAGGAGTCAGCAAACCATCTTTTTCCTTCCCCTTGTAAGAGATCATAGCTCACACTGTTGAGATGCCATAGCTGTCATCTTAAATGCTTCTCAGTCCCCTTCTACCCAAGTCATCTGGGTTACCTTGAATTACAGTAATTACAGAGGGCTATCCTCCAGCAACAATTCAAGCTGACTTGGCCAATTTTGCAGTAAAGTGAAGTTAGGGCACTGAGAGGCAGTTACAGGCTCAGCAGTACCTCTAGTGTCATTTGGCTTAGGGACAGTAATGAAGAGCTGTGGGTGGTAACATCTTATATCACTCCAGCTAGATTTGCAGAAAGATCTCTGCGGTGCACCTATCTAAGAGAAATTTCGTTCCCTTGAGGACATCCTTCCTTCAGGAGGGAGGTGGCCTTGATTCTCTGTAGGACTGCCCTCCTTTTATATCCCTTTCAGTTAATTCACTAAGCCTTTTCAGGGTATTGCCTTCCATACTTGGCAACATCTTCGATAATTTCCGGTCTGTCACTCCATGCTGATTTAATTCTACTTATTAGGTAACAATCACTTTGCTTGGATTCATTCCTAAGCAGCAGTGCATGACTACAACACTATATTCACATAAGAACATGTAAAGTCATGTTTTTACAGTACATCTGGGTCCAGCTCTTTAAACAGTTATGTACTGAAAATGCCCAGCAACCCGATCTCTTACCAAAAAAAAAAGCAAATAAAAAAAAAGGGGAAACATTTTCCTGTAACATAAAATAGAAAAGCCTTTGGAAGTGGTGTGTTGGCACATGTCAGAACACAAACAAAAAACATGTAACATTTCCTTACCTCAATTAATCGGTCTCCAGCTTTTAGTCTCCCATCTTGAATAGCTGCACCTCTCGGAAGGATGTTTTTCACATAAATTGGAGCAGAGCCACCAATTGGGACATCCCTTGAAGTAATGCTAAATCCCAAGCCTTCTGTACCTGCATAAGGAATGTACACTGCTAGTTAAAATGCACATTTTATATTACATATTATTTTTACTGAGTAAAATGTATGTGAACCTCACTGATGCAATCCATGAAAATATATGTAAGATGTAAGAATTACTGTATGGCAAAAAAAGAAAACAAAAGGCATCTATAAGGAGGCTATAACTGAAGCACTGAGTCTGGGCACAGGTGGCTCAGCAGGCCCTCCCTACAACTTGCTGTTCTGATGATTTCCAAGTCATTGCCATATTTTCGACTTTCTATTTCAGATGAGCTAAGTGACAAGGAATCAGAACAACAGCATATCTGATATCCTATCACTGTCTTCCCTCTTGTCAATCTGGATCTCATCAATGATCCTTTCTTTCTCTTTCACAGAGCTTTCAGCAGCGACAGTCGGCCGATGCTGCCGGCCATGGGGCTTTGTCAGCTCACTTATGGACACTGGCAGGTGACAGAACTGAAGCTCAGTGCTCTCATTTCTTCTGCTCTGAGAAACCTCAGCCTGTTTTCTTTCAATAGCTCCTCTGCCCCAGGGCTTCACCCCAGTTCTCGCCGGGTTCCTGTCTGTTGTCCAGGCAGGCAGCAAACCAGGCTGCCACTTCTGCTGAGATGTCCTGCTGTACATCCAGAGAACTGACTACACTTGGCTAAGAGAGACTAAAGCAAAACAGAGGCATTTAAGATGACCTGGAGAAATTCAGAGAGGGTGTCCAGTCTATATGGGAAATGAGACTTGTATTTGAGAGAAATTATGTCCACAACTGGTTATTGAAAGGTACCATCAACTCTGGAATTCACAAGCTGAGAGGGCAAACAGAAGCCTCTCCTACTACACAGAAAGCTCCTTTGTGATCCTCTCTTTGATACAATCTGTCTAGTGTTATCAACAAATCCCGACACTATAGGTTGAAAACTGTCACTCTCCCTGCCTCCCCAACATTACACACCAAATCTATTGAGGACACTTAATCTAGCATGAAACCAGATGGCCATTCAGCAGAGAGCACCCCAACAGAGTGGTAACACCACAACTTCCATTTGAAACATCTCAGGTGTCAACTTATTTAAGAAGGGGAAAAAAACAACTGCACAACAGCAGCCAGAGAGAGGAGTGAAAGAGCTCTGCAGATCCCAAGATCAGTGCAGAAAGAGGGGGAGGAGGTGGTCCAGGTGCCAGAGAGAGGTTTCCCTGAAGTCCATGGTGATGACCATGGTGAAGCAGGTTGTCCGTCTGCAGCCCATGGAGCTCCACAGTGTAGCAGAAATCCACCTGCAGCCTGTGCAGAACCCCACACACCAGAGCCTGAAGGAGGCTGTGACCTGTTGGAAGCCCAACCTGGAGGAGGCTCCTGGCAGGACTTGTGGCCCCATGGAGAGGAGCCCATGCTGGAACAGGTTTGCTGGTGGGACCTGTGACCCTGTGGGGGATCCACACTGGAGGATCCTGAAGGACTGCACCCCATGGAAGGGATCCACACTGGAACAGTTCTTGAAGAACTGCAGCCTGTGGGAAGGACCCATGTTAGAGATATTGGTGGAGGACTGTCTCCTGTGGGAAGGATCCTACCCTGGAGCAGGGAAAGATTGTGAGGAGTCCTCCCTGTGAGGACAAAGGAGTGGCAGAGACAATGTGTGATGAACTGACTGCAGTCCCCATTCTCCATCTCCCTGCGCCTCTGGGGAGAGAAGGTAGAGAATTCACAGGAAGAAGGGAGGGGTGGAGGGAGGGTGTTTTGAATTTGGTTTTACTTCTCACTACCCTACTGTGATTTGATTGGCAATAAATTAAATTAGTTTCCCCAAGTGAAGTCTGTTTTGCCAGTGACAGTAACTAGTGAGTGATCTTCCCTGTTCTTATCTTGACTCACAAGATTTTTGCTATGTTTTCCCTCCCTTGTCCAGCTGAGGATGGTGAGGGATAGAGCTGCTTGGTAGGCACCTGCTGTCCATCCAGGGTCAACTCACCGTAGTGTTAAAGCTTGGATTAATTTCTGTCTTACTGTTCCCCATGTTCATTTGTTAAGCCTGCTGTTTTATGGAGCAGGTTAATATTCACACATGGAAAGAGAACAGGAGTCAAATATAGTTACTACTAGTCTACCTACAGGTTTCTGAAATCTGCACAATTATATTTGATTAAAATTTAGTACTTTACATTTTATTATCAAGATGGTAATCATTGTAAGAAGTAAACTGACACAGGTGACAGGGCTGGGCGTGATACAACTTTTTAAAATCTTCATCTGGAACATAACTAAGTAGTCCTGTATACAGAGTAAGGGGATGTAGTTCTTATTGTTCAGGACATTTGGATCAATTCCTCTAGGCTAACTATCATGAGACAACTTCCTTTCCTTCTGCAACATTTGAGATAGCTGACATTTGAATTTGAAAGTCTTAATCCACTTTCAGGCCAATATAAAATTTATCAGTGCTGTTACACAGAGAAGAAAAAAAAGATATTAGATCTCCTAACATCCATTTTTTACTGAGAAGACCTCACAATTTTAATGATGCTTCAAACATTCATTGAGCTCTTTAACTCTCGGCAACATAGAAGATGATCTGTATAAGGATTTTTTAAGGCACATCTCACATTTTTATGGAATTTATCTTTTTCTTATTATAAGGATCTGTGTTGAATATTGCTCTTTGAGTACAGGTTTTGTCTGCTAAAATTTCTAAAGTAATATCTGAACAGGAATGCACTCCCAGGACAATATTTCATTATTAAAAAGCTTAATCCCCATAGCCTGCTTTACAGCATCATTACAGATGTCTGGTTCACACACTCCACTTCAAACCCCCACGGAAAAAACAGAAGTTGAAACGTTCACGTTACAAATGCACACAGGATATAAATTTGGACTGTGGCATTTTCTGCTGTCAAATCTCCAGAAAGCCTTTACCAAAGCCTGTAGAATACAACAAATCCACACTGAGCCCAGACATTAGCAGAAGAAAATTCTAATTACTTGTTTCTGTGGCAAGAAGGGCCCTCAACTGGGCTGCATTTTACTATGCTGCTCTGTGCAGCTTTGCATGAAGCAGCTTTTGGGTGCTATTTTCCTTTACCTTTTCTCTGATTCAATCTGCTATTCATGCACCATAGCTGCTCTTAGCTGTAGGATACAGCTTCATAAGCTTCTATGCTTATTATATATAAATTAGATGTTCACAAGACTGGGAAATAAATGGATACATCCAACCGAGGCCAAAAACAAATACGACTTCTGTGACTGAATTGATTTTAATTTTTTTTTCTTTTTATACACACAACTGATTTAGTTATCTCTAGTCCATGCATTTCCATTCTCCTGTTGATAGAAATGCGTATAAGATCTTAATATCTTCCTGCTGCTAAAGTGTTTTCAGTTCTTAGGTTGTAAAACTGCATTATAATAATGAGGGAACTGTGCAAACACACTGTATGCTTCTCTGATATTTTTCATTTATACTAGTAATACAGGAGAGACTGGACACACATAGAGGCAGAACCACAACATGAGTAGAAAACAGAAGAAATTTCCCTATTTTTGAAAACATGGGAGTCATCCTACACAAAACTTTACTTTGCAATGTTTAGGTTATTTCAGCTAAGTTCACCCTAATCTCTTAAAGATTTTAAAAAGGCGTAGATTTTAGAAAGGGTAGAAAACATTTTCCTCCCTCTGTAGCTGTCATCTCAGACAACGATCAAATTACACCGAGTGATAATAACATTTAAAAATTACCCACTAATTTGTGTAATTCAAATTCTTAGGCTTCTTTGATAAATCAGCAGTTCTCTCGACAAGTTAGAGCTTCCCTTTTTTGTTGAATGTGATGCTGAACACGCCTTCTAAGGTCGCATTACCCTCAAGAGCTCAGCCAGCTCTGAGCTGAAGAAAAAGTAATTTTAGATGAATAAAAAGGTCAGTTACAATGGTAAAAGAACTATTGTGAACAGACAGAAGAGGGGCAGATTTGATGCTTCAGTTGGTGGTTTGGAGGAAAAAATTTCTGGTAGCAGTTAAAGCAGGGGGTAGAGGAGATCCTGTCATATAATTTAATGAAACATTTTTTCAAAATGAACATCATCTTTTTATTTGGAAGCAGTCTGATCATAAACTGACATGGATGTTAAAAATTTTACTGCAGGTGAGTAGACTTTCTTATCTCCCAGTGATGAAGTACTGAATTTCTCACTAATGCTGGGGTTACCTTCCTCATTGTGGAAAGAGTGTGTCTGGCACAAGGTTTCTGTTTTTCTAAGGCTATTCTGTATGTAAAGCTGTGCATTTCTCTCCAGAACCAACTGCAGGTCTAAATTCTCAGCAGCAAAACGTGCTGCTGGATAGAAACACTGACAGGACACAATACAAAAAGCAGGCGTCACCTCTGCACTGCCTCCAGTGTTTTCACATCCCTCTCAAAAGGACATTGGTTCAAAGACCAACAAAGAACAACTGAAGGAGCTAAACTGTCAATGTCTTATGATATTTCCCTTACAATTGTCTTCCCCTTTAGGACTGCAAGCAGAGCTAGAAGTAAATCCTGCTCTTCCTTCTCCTCTAATTTAAGAAAATACAGATGAGTTCTCAGGTAGTTCAATATGGATCTTTCTGAATTAAAAAAAAATTGAAAAAATCCACACAAGCAAGAGAGGCAAGAACATTTCACAGAGGCAGAGAACATTTCAGAACAACCTAAATATGGAAAATTCATGCCAGTGAACAGTTCTCAGATCTCATAATCCTGCTTACATCTACAATTAAAGGATTATTAAGGAAAAGTGCGGATTCTCCATGAAAGACAAAGAACACACCCTCCCTTTCCTAAAACAATAAAGCAAGGTTGGTTTCACATATAAAGACTGTGTGACACAAAATCACAAAAATTACAAAATAAAGCATCCTCACTTAATGAAAGTATTAGATTATAAATGGACGCAGAATAAGGAGAGAGATAACATTACAGTAAAACTAAGCAGAAGGGCCAAATGCCCTCTGACAATAATTGGACCAGACACTGCCCTTCCAAGCATTTCAACTTCCCACTTTTTCACAGGAGACTCTTTCTGGAGATCCATGTACAGGTGGGTGACTACTAAAATAATTTTCCTAGTAGTTTATGTTGTAAGAGACTAACAGCAAACGTTCTCCTTATTGTAAGGGGCTTCATTAAGCTAACCAAGACCATTTTACTGCTCCAAGTTTAAACCCCATATTTTCAGAAGTTGTGCATATGTAGTCAGGCTAACTATACACGCAAATGACTGCGTAGGAGGCTGACTGCTCAGCTGTCTATAAAATTTCTGCAGCCACATGCACAATCAAGACTAATTGAATGCCCATTCTTATGTAGTTGAGTGATTTGGAACAAGTGTGGTTTTTTTCTCTAAGCAAAGCTCAGACCTCTCAAGAAGATCTTTGATCAACCTAATAGAAACATTCTTTTCCCTTTTTGCTACCGCCTGCTAATAGTGATCAGAAGTGGTTTCAAAAAATGGAAAGATGAAACTTGATGCACTTTATGGTTCTTCAGTGACTAATAATACCCAAAATTATTTTCCTCACTTTTGAATCTCATTTCTCAAGGTCATCGAGGTAATTTAGGAATCTACATGCTTCATTTCAAAAGTGACAAACACTCTTACTGCATCTGAACAGGAATTCTAAGAGAACATATCACTTCAAAAGCAATTTTAAACAAAAATGTAAAATGTCAGTTCAAAGTCTGGCTCAAGAAACTGTGTGGGGAAAACAGGAGAGTATGATGAAAAATGCATGTAAATCTGTACACTTCAGATACATGATGCAGGATATCTTACAGACAAGTTCAGAGTCCTCTCTTGTATATTGTGCTATATAAACCCAAGCAAAACTAGTAATTGTGCATAGATGTTACCTATTCCAAAGCAAATATGATGCAATTTTAAATCAGCTTACTCCCAAACTATCCATGGCCATGTTATTTTTGTCTCTAATGACTTCTTGCAGAAAGGAATTTGGGCACAGCAGGGATGAACATCACCATGTTATAGCACTGAATGCCCAGTCACCTGGTGGGACTTGCAGTGCTTCAGATCATCTCTGTATATAAGATGGAGCATTACTAACCACAGAAAGCCAGCAAGACAAACAGGAACCCAATAAGATATTCTGAACAGCAAAGAGTCTTGTAATCCTGCTCAAATCTGCAATTTTAAGCATTTTTCTTTGTTGCAGTGCACGGAGGTGTCTCATTCGTTTCAGGACTCACCATTTCCTAGAACACCGCTGCTATGTCCTTTCTGTGATGAACGTGGTAATTGCTACAGCTTTCCTGCTGTAAGGTATCCTACAGCTCTGTCACTCATTTCTTTCCCTGGAAGCTTATACCATTTTGCAAGAGAGAAATATTCTTTGGGTCGAAAAGGAAGAGATGATCACAGTTCCCATGGTCAGTAGCTAAGTCACCCTCTGAAAGCAGGGAGATGTGGACTGTAGTCCTGATTCACTGAATGCCTCAGACAAAAATTTAGTAAAATATTTGGTAGAATAGACCAACCAAAAAAATGTGAGCTCAGTTTTGACATTTTAATTCAAGAATTAGAAATTTAATTTATCCAGAAAAATACGTAGTTATAGATAAAAATTATATGATGCAATGAGCATTCTACTTAAGGCCAATCAGGTAAGATGAAGTTAATTTACGGATTGAGTACTTCAGGCTTTTCTTAGTACAGCAGTGTCAAAACCGGTATATATGAAATCTGAGTAACACAATGTCCAATGGAAAGAAGTCTTTTAAATGTTTTAGTGAGTATCAGGCTAAATGCTGTGAGTTACTAAGTGCTCAAAGACTGAGCCTTAGACTCATTTGCTGTATAATTGCTTATTCATTATTTATAAGGGTTGGACTAAATTCCTCTCAATTGCATTGGCTCAAAGCCTTGCAACCAAAGAAGAAAGACTCTAGGAGTGTCCTGGTGTATATGAGGTCAAAGTTTGTCCTAACAGTCTGGGTGTTATATCCGTGGTCTTATTTTCTTTATTCATTAGCTGCAAAGAACTATTTTTATTTATTTATACTTCCTGTGTATCAGTTTACACCAAAATATATATAAACATAGGCTCCCTGTCATGTCTTGCACTATCTTAATTTGTGTGAGCTATTAAGCTAGACTGTTATACAGCCTTAATGGCATTAGAATATCAGCAATAACCCTTACATCTATATGCTAAAAGTTCAAGCCCTGACCTTTAAGGCAAGATAAACAGATATCCATTTTCATTTAGAAAAGCCAACAAACATTCTGCATTGACTGAAACATATGACTGACCTTCTCTTCTGACTTTATTAAATAGCTAAATCCTATGAAAGTTCAGGTTATTTTAAAATGCCAAAACAGCAATAAATATTAAGAAATCATAATTACAGAAGCACATGCTGTAGGGTTATCTTAGCATGTCATCCTATATAATAAAGCTCATGCAATATAAAGAAACACAGATGTAATAAAGAAGGTCTGTCTGTATTGAAAATTAATCAATTCTCATGTACTACATCTGTAATCAGAATGCACAGGTTAAACCAAAAGTGAATTTAAAGACAACATCTTGCATGCCTGTATGCCTTAATGCAGTTTTTAAAGCAATGATGGTGATTGGTGAAGCAATTGCTGCCTGTCAGCTACAAATAAGCACATTTGTTAAATATCTATAAAACCCGTATTATTGCAACATCCTTCATTAGAAATAATCATCAATCAACATCCCTATTGCATTCATATTTACAACAAATTACTTGGAGGCATCTCTAAGTGTTTTGCTGCATTTTTGCTTCACATGTATGTTCTCAAGAGTGACTAAATGAAAGCCAAAATGGGAGGGCTTGCCTCTTTCTATGCTGGATATTAACAAATGAAAGATAGTTATCACAAAAAGACATCCTTCCTTATGCGCATTTTTCTTTAACTTTGTTGTGCGTAAAACACAGTTTCTATCTCTGTCTATAATCTGAGCTAGGTGCCATTTCATCACAAGCACTATTCTCAAATAAGCAAAATGTTAGGAAAAAATACCCCCTTTAAACTTCTGAAATATATTCTAAATATGGTTTGCAAAGCTTTTACTAGTGTAAGAGCCATCAAACTTCTCTGGTATGAACTAGATGTTAAAGTATCTTAGAGATCATTTTTCATCAACATGCATCTCCTTTACACCAAACCCATCTAATATATTGGTGCCAGCAAGGATAAATTATGGTATAGCCGTGGGGGGAGTATTTATGAAACAGTATCCAGTGCAAGATGACCAAAATACAACAACATATCACAGCTGAAAAATCCATAACACACCAAAATTATATTCTTGTATCTTATGAGCAGCTATAACACCGTATTTGTTTCATGCAAAAATATCGTGGTCCCATATTCTATATTCATTTTTGGTGCTTTTAAATTATATGAAGGGTTTATTTCTACTCTTGGCTATGAAGTCTTTCATGTGCTATTTGACTAATATTTCTACAGGCTTGGACAGACCCAAAAAAAAAAAAAGGTAAAAATCACTGTAATGACTGAGAGTATATTTACAAGCACACTGATTCCTTACTCAACCAGTAACAATAAGTTTTTCCAAGAAGGCTGATCTGAGCTGATGGCCTAAAGAAATTCTTGAAGGAGCATCAACAACAGAAGCAAACTGTCAACTCAACCTTATGTCATCCAACTTTGTAGAGCTTAAAATTCAGCAACCAGAAAGAAGCAATCTGGTGGTTCATGTGAAGTTCAAAGAAAGGAAAGCAGAATGATAATTTGACAAGTAGCCTGGTACCTGTAAAACTGTAAAATCTCTACCATTTGATGCATTGTCTTCAACAACTTTCAATAAAAACATTAATTAATAAATGTTATTAACATTAATATCCTAAGGGGAATATACTCTCAGTTCACAGAGAATACTGTCATATGGGTAAACTTTTGTTGTGTAATGTAAACCCTATTCTTGCTGCTGGAGACCAAATTATATCTACATCAACTATGTTCATTTTAATATCATGAAGTTTACAGTATCTATAATCCTTGACAAAAATCATTTCCCAAGAGCTAAGAAATACTTGCATCTAAATATGTTTTTATTATAGTTCAAACTATCTTAAAAGCATCTAGATGGTAACTACACAAAAATACCAAATTTTCTCACATCATAAAAATTCCACAAATGTACCAACGCATCTACACGTGCACATATAACACTGATGTTGAGATAAGCACAAACCACTTTAAATAGTCTCTTATCCCCATTCAAATTATATTAGCATAAGGGCCAAGATAGGAAATATCACATTACATCTCAACCAAAGGTTTTCACATCTCAGTGGAATAAAGAAAAGATTTAACTCGAAATTAGAAAGTTCAATTTACCAACTGGATCAAAAATGGTCTTAAAATATAAAGGCAAAAGGAGTTACTCAATTTAAAAAGTCATGATAACTGCAAAGTACAGAATATGGGTCATTTTAGCATAGTTGTTTGTATTAAATAATTCACCACTCTCTGGGTCTTGGCCAACAGAATTTGAGGCACTTACTGCATTTCCTTATTAGCTGAGAGACAGAAAACAATGTTAAAGCTCTCCTCAAAACGGCCTTTTGCAAACACACTTCACACACTGAATACAGGGCGGGACTTCTGGGCCTGCTATGAAGGACAACTCAGTGCCTTGGCTTCCAAAACCAACCCATTGCACCCCCCTGTCAGCCTTCCTGCCCAACACAATGGCACTGGGCATATGTGCAAGCACTACACACACATACCTCACGCTCTATGAGGAGTGCATTAGTGCCTTACCTTTTCTTAGCTGTATACTGAGCCTCTTCCCTATTTTTTTGGTGTTATACCCACTGTTTGCAGTGGAGGTGAGAACTTTCTGAGGTGATGGTACCAGGCCAGAGGGTGGTTTCCCTGATGAATTCACACTATGAGGTAGCTGCGAGTAGGAGTCTGTCTGATCGGACTGGTTACCCGCTCGAGACATTCTTTGTAGCGTGTGAAGTCCAGAATTGTTAATACTTTTCCCATCAGCATACTGGGAGTCAGGGCTGAACCGGCTGGAGTAGTACATGTTCTTCTCGCTTTGGGACAACTGTTCGTACTGCTCTTTATTTGCCGCAGGGACCACGTGGAACCAAATGAACGGCGTACGCATGGCTTGGCGAAACATATGCTGTGCTCTAGGTTTTAAAATGAACAGAAAATTAGCAAATTAGGACTGGCAGGCTACAAGGCATTATAAGCATAATTACTAATGTTAATTAAGCAACACGAGCTGACAGACACATTGCACTCAAGCATAAACCATAAAGCTTGAATCTGTTCACTAGTCTATCTGGTCTGCTTTTTGCTAAGGTTTATTGCTTGAGGGCAACACAATGGTTAAATATGCTTAACAACTAATGTAGCAAATACTGAATTCAGAATAGCGAAATAAACAACCACAGTCTTGAAATGCAGACAGTTCTATAGCAGGACTGCAGTGCTCTTTTGTTTTGAACTTTGCTAATTGCAATAATTGTGATAACAGTAATCACAGTGACAACAGAATTATTAGAATGAAATTATGTTCTGTAAAAAAACTACGTGTTCCATAATTTGGTGATTACATGCGGTCTTGCAACTAGTCTAGTTTACACTTTAATTTTTGTAAGTCAGGAGTCTTTCAGAATACAACATTAAGAAATAAGGAAAAAAACTGCTCAATCCTGTACAGAAAAAATGCTCAAATCCTGTAAAGACAGACATTGGGCTCTAGGTCATGATCTAAAGTATACAAAGTCAACAAGTCTCTTCACAGACTTTACAAATTGTGATTCAGAACCATAGAACAATCAGAGACAAGCTGCTTTCAACCATATGGTGCAGGGTTATGTTCCAATTCAGGTTAGAGTCAAAGAAATTAAAAACACATTTCAGATATACATTAAGTACAAAATGATCAGAACAAATGATATTCCTTTGATCCTCAACATGTTATGGATTTTGGAACAATATTATCACCTTTGAAATTACTCATTTTGTGCGTACCTATTTTCTGTTTTTTTCTTTCAATTATCTGTGTGTGAACTACAATCTAATTTCATTCTTAAAAGCCCTTTGTCCTTCTGATTCACCATTTCGGGATTCTACCAAGACCAGACAACAACGGAGCAAATATTTATCTCTCAGACTTCTCCAAGAAGTTTCTGCACATAGTACTTACAGTTCTCACACACACAAAACCACACATATTTTTAAAATGTTAAAAATATAGCCTCCACTTATATTGAACATGGTGCACTGCAACTATAAGAGCAAAATTTGTATGGGAATTTCAGGATAAACCATTTACCAATGTAAGAAAAAAATCTATGATGTACAAAAACCAATCAAATGAGAATTGCATATACTCTAATGACAATATTTATCCTTAATTTTTTCAGTCTGACTAATTATAAACCACTAATGTCCCTTAGTGTATCTTTTCTTTATTAGAAAGGCAAGCTTAAATACTTTTTTCTTACCTTCCTCAAATTACTGCAAGGTACAGTGTTAAGGATCAAATAATGCAACATAACATGTAGTAAGAACACTTACTGTTCAAATCTCCTATTCCGCAGGTCTCCATCATTAATCCTGACAATACAATCATTCTCACGAAAAAGGTTTTCTTGTTCAGCTTTTCCACCCTTCTCCAATCGCTTCACCAGCAGCCCCAGGGTTCTGGAACATTAAGATTACAAAAGATTACTGTTTGAATAATTTGCAATATGGAATATCCAACTGATTTAATATTTTATCATAATCACTACAGAAACTACATTTTAAGCCATCTTTACCTTGAAGTAGGATACCATAGTTTCCAATAATTTATAAGCATTTACCTGAATTATTATCCCTTTTCCATAAAACAAAAAACCTAGGTGAAGCAAGCATGTAAAAGTAAGAACAAACAGGCAGTGTGATGGTAGCATGCCCGTTCTTGCAGAAGGCCAAGATCTCTGAGCAGTAAAAGCTCCAAGAACAACCACACATCTGAGAGATGGCATTTTTATCTGCTAGTTAACTGAAGTTGAACAGGTTCAACTTAAAATATGAATTGCTGAATTCGAAGAGAATACCACAGGCATCACTACTCTTTCTCTGCAAGTGAAACGTGGGGACATTTCACGTAATAAGCAGCCTATAATGAAGGAATGTATGGAGAATTCAGGAACTTCATGCAAACCAAATGCTTTTACTTTTAAACCTTAACTTTTTTCTATTAAACAGCAAGAGAAAATTAAACACTTACATGCCATTTTTTAATTCAGCATCTTAAAATAATTAATTAACTGAAGACTATTTCCATTTGATAGCTTCTGTGCAATGAGTTAGTCACCTCTGTCTAGTGCTTAGTCATGGTGTCATCCTAAGGACATTCTTACAGAGAAAAGGTAAAAAATATTCAATTTAAAACTATGAAATGGATCCTGAAGAATGGATTTCAGAGGTACTGTCAGGATAGTATGAAAAGTCAGTGATGTTTCTATACCTGAACTCTAGGTGTGAAGAAGGACTCAATCTTCAGGATTATTCTTGCATCGACACTGCACTTGATATTTTTAAAGATCAGCTTTACATTGAAATCCCACAGAATGTATCAGTGGGTCAAATTCATATCATCCAAGTCAACAGCATTACTTTTTCAGAAGTCATTTCAAGGCACAGTGTGGAAAAAACTTGGTCACATAGTAGGAATTGCAAGACCACATACATCTTTTAGCAAAAAAACTTTCAGTGATCACAGAACTTCAGTTCACACATACCTCAAAGTAAATGAGCAGTCAGCAATGTTTAAAAGGACTCCTCATGTGCTCAGAAGTTACACATGCATTTGAGCACTTAATCAAACGGGTCAGAAAATCAGAATTAACTTAACTTATTTCTTCCACTTCAAATTCTTCATTTACCAATTTATCACCAACATATGCAAATGAGACATTTATTTTACAGAACAGTCATATATTTTCTCCTACAAGCAGATGAAGAGTAAGAGAAACGATCCTAGTAGTGTTTCCACTTTGGAACCATCTAGAGACATTAAGATATGATGTTGAAAGGATCTAAACGTAAACAGACTGTGAGGAGAAAAACAACACAAAGCATTGTGACAACAAATAATCAAATGAAGCTTGAGTCACACATTAACATTTAAGTGATACTATTCTGCTTTCAACTTATAGGAAGTGTTTTGCAAACACCTAATAAATTGCACCTTTGACCCATTTGGGGTCCCAACAGAGGCAAAACTTGTTCCACTCTCATTTGGTTCCATTTCTCTGTGTTTGGAAAGGTCTACCATTTGTAGATTCCTTCCAACAAACCAGCATGTCCCATTAAAAAAATTATTTAACAAAAAGCAAACTAAATTTTCCTAAATTTTCTAAAGCAAAACCAATTCTTCCTTGCTTGTTTTTTTTCCTGTTCACCAAAGCAGCAAACCCCTTTATATTATCCAAATATTTTAAGTGGGTTTCTGTTTGCCTTTCCCACAATACTCTAATAGTTTGCCTGACAAAAAATTCTAAAAGTCTACAACAGTGGCACACTAACTTAATGACAATGCTGTGCTCCATTTATTGTACTGAAAATTTCTGATAATTATGAAGGTATGTTGTTACAGGAAGTAAAACAAAACAAATTTTAAAATATCAGTTAAATCCCTTTTTTCATTCTGTTCACTAAAATAAGCTTTGAAGACAGCCTTGGATTTTTAAAACTGACCCATAATTATAACAAAATTATAGATTGATTGATAGTTGCAGAAAGAACTGAAGTAACAGTTATGAATATTAATGACAAAAATGAAAAATACTTGTATGCCTTCACTACATTATTTTTATCAGAATTATACCTTTGATACATAGGACACCAATGGGTTAGAAAACAAGCTTGTGACTTTTTCACTTGTGAGTTGATGAATTTCTCTGGAGAGACTGTCTTTGAGCAACAAAGGGAAGCTACTGAAGAAGATACCTCTAAATGGGGAGGAGAGAGGTAAGCAAATATAAAATTGGGAATGCTACATTAAAGAGAAAACCACCAAAATATTTGAGAGGGAGATGAAACAATTATGTCTTCTTTTCTTTCACTTGATGCCCAACAGCTTTTTGATGCAGTTGCACTTGTCTGTAATGCTCAAAGACAATTCAGAATTTGGATGTGCATGCAACACTTGCACAAGAGAATACATAGTAATGACAACAGGTGTTTGGTTTATATGGTTAAATATAAAAAAAATCAAAATATCAAAACAATATATACACAAAGTAAAACAAGTTAAGACAAAGACAGTAGACTATAGAAAATAATATGGTTATGTTCATCCCAATGTCTCCACGTACTTATGATTACAAAGTAATTGCTCTATCAATAGTTTTGACATAGCATTTTTCTTGAAATGTTGCTTTTTACTGTTTCGCATTCCAAAGTTATATTAAATTATGATTGCAAAACGCACCTTTAAATGTGCTTCACCTAAGCTCCCAAATCTAGTAAAAATGCTACTAATCCTAACCGATAGTAAAATAATGTGACAGATAAACAAACTACCAGTCAAAATTGTAAATAATCTCACTAGACAAAGGCTACAAGTTCTGCTAATGCAAGACTGTTCACCTCAGACTCACATATGGTTCTCATGAGGATTTTGCTTTTCAACAAATGTTAGAGCTAGGTTAACCAAGGCATATAAAGCTAAAGTCACTGAGAACAGATTCAAGGCTGGATGAACAGCCTGAGTCAAACCTAAAACCAGGATCCTCACAGTGCCTTTTGATTTATTTAATTTTTATATAAAGACAGGAGGCAAAAGATCCTTTCAGACACAGTTCCAGAAGCAATTTTCAGAATAAGATTCTGCACAGCAGAGGAAACTCTACTAGAACTTGCAGAAAATGAATGTTCCTTAATATTTTAGTAGCAAAAGCACACCAATTTCCTACAGCATTTTTTCATCATATTATGTTTAGATATAAGAATATGACTCTAAAAAAAGGCATTATGGGAATTCATGTTTGTTGTTGCACTAACTAGAGGTAAACAGAGTAGACCTGATATTGCAAATATACAATAATCTAAAGACTAATTAGATTATTTTCCCTGTTATATACCACCATCATTAACCCTGATAAGTGGAGATGTAGCTCTATTACAGCTTCAATATTATGTTTCCTACATTAGGAAGACATAAATTTTGAAAGCCTGTAAACGCATCTAGTACAAAGTACAAAAGTCAGTATATATATTTTTTAAGCACAGCCATGTAGCATACAAATGTATGGCTGCCTTTGAATTTGCCTAATGTTGTCCAGTTAAAGTGAGTCAACATGGTTTCTAACAAAAATTCTTCCATTATAAACATTTTAAACTCTAACATTTTCAAGAATGAGATTAAATATCATGTAAACCTTTGCAAAACACTCTGCAAGTCTACAATCCTGTTGAAACAATAATTATAAGTGGAAATCTGGTACCTGTGCTGCTTTAGACTAACATTAGCTGACATAGGGACAGAAGGGAAACAGTGCCAAAGCAAAGAGCTCAGTCTTTGTATTTGTTTTAAATATCTAATTGGGAATGTAAGCAGCTGAGATTATATTAGTATTTGCACCACTGTATTTCCACAAGGTTCATTACTCTAATTATACTGTTAAAATAAACTCAGCTACATGTGTTAACATTTCACTTCTCAGTATAAATTACAACCAATGAAAACTAGAAACAAGCAGTGAATGTTTTATTGACATCCAAATTGCCTCAGTTAGTCAGGGTAGTTCTTAAAATGAGAACTCCCCACATGCCATCCAGATGTATGGAAATGATGATAATCTGTCTTAATAAAAACTGACAGTGTAAGTAAAAATAAAAACTGACATTTAGCATCTAGAATATGATTTGACCATCATAGCGCATTGTACGTACACACTGAAGTTATTTACCTATTACCTGCAAGCTAACTGTAATGTAATCAGACAGAACAGAAAATAACCAATTTAGATGTTTATGTAAAGTCTCTAACATGAAAAGGCAAAAACTAGATTAAGTGACAGAAATAAGGACTGATTGAAAAGCTGATGTGTAGCAGCTTCATGGAATGAAAGATCTTTGAGAAGTTCCATAAGAACATAAACACAGCACAAATTTCCTAGATTCGGAGGTCAGAGTAGGCAAATCAGCTTGTTTGTTCAAGTTAAATTATCATGGCTACTCAATGCTAAATTGGACATAAACCCCTTTCTCCAATATTGATGCCACAGAGCTACTGCAGAGGCACTAAAATAACTTTATCAAATTTCATACCTGAAGTCCGGAACCAATTTCCAGTCTTCGGTAACTACTCCTCAGCCTTTTAGTTTGAGAAATATTTCAAATTAAGCTCATAAAACCTTTTAAAAGCTGAGATCAGACAGTCTTGAATTCAGATACAAGAGTGAAGGAATGGTAAATTCACACCACAGAGAATTTTTTTCCTCATACATATGTTTTTGAAAACCATGGCTACCTTTGAGACTTAAAAGGCTGGAAATGAAGAAAGGAATAAATGGAGAGGCAGGCAGCAGATACCCCTTGTTGATCAAACAGAATATGATCGTTAGAGAGGCACCTTGAAGGCAGTATTATGGACTCTCCACATAGACAAGGGCCATTAGATATTACTTTTGTTTTCTTTGTATCTTGAGTAAAAGATTAACATTTTTACAGTGACACATTAAGTGGTTAATAAACTTCAGAAAATGAAGGATAATTTCACTAAAAGCAAAACAAACAAAAAAACCCACCTACAGAATAGGAAAAGTATGAAACATTTTCTAGTACAGATCTGTGCATGTTTCAATGCCTACCTTCATTTGAGATTTATCTCTTCTTTTAAATAAAATCTGTTAAATTCATCATTTAAACCAAAAAAAAATCAGCCTCTTTTTTTCCATTCTTCTGAGACTTCCTAATATTTTTAAGACATTTAGGATACATAGCAAAAAGACAGATTAAATATTTTTAGCTGCCATGTTTTAGATGTGTGGTGCATCACGGATTTTATGGCACATATCAATAGGAAGAACAGCTGGCAGAGCTGTACATACCTCTCTGTATCAAAGTAACATGTCTGGTACTTATTAACGGATGTTCACTGTGAGGTTTTCAGATGAATATCCAAATCCTTTTCTGTTCTGTTTTACTAAGCAGACTTCAGACTAGTCTTGGGACTATGGGACTATAGCTTCTGTATCATTATTCACAGACATTTCTGATGTTATCTCATATATTCCTTGTGTTAGTTGAATCTCTTTCCAGAGACAGACATGGCAGGATTTCAGAAGAGAAGCTAGGGTATAGAGCTTGAGAAGACTTCAAAGACTCTTAAAAGTAGAAGAGGTCATATAATGGTAAATTATGCTATAATTACTGTTGAGTTTGCAAGAGCTTGATGCATCACCATTTAAATAGCATATCATTCCACATCAGCCAGGATTGCTCAGATGTTATTCCTAAGGGTCTGAGTGTTTGCTCTCATCTCTGAGCACCTAATAAGAGGGAAGGATTGGTGCTAAAAGTAGTTTTGCACAGATTTAGAATTTTCTTTTCTTTTATGCTTTCCTATCACTGTGTTCGACTCTTATCTAAACACTTTCTGATTTCTTTCCTATTCTGTCCTTCCTTCTGCTTTCATTTTCATGCCACTTATTCTGCTTTGCATCTATGCCATTACAAAAATGTTCAAGCAGGTTTGCAAACAAAACTTTAATCCTGAAAAGTGCACAACCATAAGGTGAAGAATATGTATACCCCTTTTCTCTTTTGATAAGGTGAACAAACTCTGTTAACAAAAACATATAATCAAAAGGCCCAATAATGGACTGATAAATTTCTAGAGGCAAAACAGAAGGATAATAAGGAAACATATCCACAGAAGAAAGTTCTATCATGTCTTTACAAATCAATAGCACTTTTCCCAGAGAAAAACAGAGCCCTTTTTTATTATTATTATTTTTAAAAGTCTCACTTTTACTGGGAACAGAAATAATTAGTAGCATCTATATAGATGAGACAGGGACCTTTACAGATTTTGTTCAAGATCAAAAGCCAATGCTGAAGAGATTCTTACTCCAAACCCTCAAAAAACCATGAAAAAGTAAAATACTTTCTCATATAAATAAAGGACATAGTTATGGCACATAATTTTGAGAGGTTTGGAGTGTTTCCTTGGTGGGGGGTTGGGGGTGGTGGATTTTTTGGTGAGAGAAAGCCCCTGCTTATTGCATAGGGGGGGAAAAAGGTGAATTGCATAATGTGTTTTTATACTTTTTCTCTTTTTAACATTATTGAGTTAATAATCATTGCCTATTGTGTAACATTTTTAAAAGCAAAAGAAAGGAACTGCAAGAAAAATAACTGAAACAACACAACATAACTGAAATTCAACAGCGAGCAAATAAAAACCGATATTGGGACAATGGACTAATCCCTTTGACACATGAGATCTTTTCTTTCTGGACATCCCTCAAACTGAGTCCTCTGTTTGGTTTTGTGTATTTAGGTTCCTAATCAGCAGATCCCCTGCTCCAGTAAGTTAGTTAATTGTAGCAGGGAGCCTTATGCTTTGCAGTCAGAGGAGGAACAAAGAGCAGCCATGCACCACAGTGAGAAACAAGTAGGCAGCATATCCCTGCCATGCATATGCTCTCCCTCTGATCTACCAAAAGGACAACCAAGTGTGTCTTATGTGATCAAAAAAAGTGGGGAACCAGGAGGGGGAAAAAAAACTCAAACAAAATCCCTACCAGTGGCTTCAAACCTGAAGCTGGGGATGTTCCTTTGCCTGCCCACACTGCACGCAGCTGGAGAAAATGTCTTTGTCCTCACTGAAAGCATGCAGAGATGTGGGCATGCAGACAGTAAAGCAGCAGCACAACTAAGTGGTTAAAATCAATCCCAAGCAATGAACTTCATTTTTCTTTCACTGGAATACAGAGGGTATGGGGGAAATGTTTTGGAAATATTGGAAATACTTCCCACCTCTGCTCTTCTACACTTTTGAGACATGGAACCAACTGTCTTCTTCTCTCCAACAGATTATTCTGTGGGAGGTCGAAAAAATTCACGCAGCAATTACATGTACACCCATTTTTCTATGAAGTGAGTTCTAGTGTTATGAAGAAAAAGGGGATGCATCTTAACAAAAAAATTATTTTCCTTGTTCCAGAATTCACTTCTCCAGTTTGTCCTGATTCTAAACATCTATATTTAAGATTGAATTTCCTGTAATAAAACTTTATCATATAATTATGCATTACAGAATTAGCATCCTTTAAAAAAAAAAGTGAGATATTTTATTTTTGTGTTTACATCTTTTTCATTTAACATGCTCTCATTACGTATAAACAAGTTTCAGACTTGACAACCACATGAACAGCCTGGAAGTGAATTCTACTTGAGTTAAAATTCTTATTCAAAATGTCAAAATACACATTTTAACATCAGTTTTATTAAATAAGTACTTAGTAGGCAGTCAACGTTCTTAAACCGGTCTTTTCCTTGGCCTTGACACTGTCTAAATCCCAGATAACTGTGTGAACATTTCAACCATTTCTAACTCTATGGGATTTACTTCTGAGTATGTTTGAAGTACTGTTCACTTATGCCCTTTCCATCCCCACGCAGAATTTACTGAATTTCAGATTATGAAGAGAAGAATTTATCACTTCATGGAAGTTTGCTCTTAATACTTGTAGTCCCCAGAGAAAGTAGCCTTAAAGTAAAATAAAATTACATTTTCTTGTAATACGTGTCAGACTATGAAAGCATTGGGTTTAAAGTGACAACTGCAAATAAAGCTCTTGTACTGTGTTGAAAATTCTGTGAAAGTATTTGGTATAGAAGGAAAAATACATAAAATACTAAAGTATTTTTTAAAGTAGCATATTAATATTTGAGAAATATACTTGTATCACAAGTCAGGTTTGCTCTTAATTATAAAACTGAAATTACTGCTGGGATGACAGATGTGAGAACATAACACCCCTTCATGCCTAATGAAAGATTACTTTTAATATATGTATTTGTTCCCCTTTTCCTTAAAGAGGGAAAAACCAGTGTATACTTAGAATATGCAATAAAAATAAAACTTGCATAC
Source organism: Pachyramphus minor (assembly GCA_013397135.1). Lineage (NCBI taxonomy): Eukaryota > Metazoa > Chordata > Aves > Passeriformes > Tyrannidae > Pachyramphus > Pachyramphus minor. The sequence goes on along the minus strand of VYXB01004472.1, from coordinate 745,587 downwards.
ATCGTTGAAGAATTATAATTTTTCAAGATACTAAAAAACTTCACACCCACTACTAATTACTACAAAAGTTTAGATATTTTTCTGAGATTATGTTAAAGACCCTAAATGCTAAAACACTACTTTAGTAAAGTAAGCATTAGAGATTATGTATTCTATTAATAACATCCCCCACATCACAGATCTTAATGTAAAGGACTTTCTTTACACCTTTTTTTCTTTGTAACTTCAGGAGTTTCAGCCTGTTATATAATAAAACAGGTTCACCTTCCCCAAAACCAGAATGTTTCAACTGGTTTTGATATTTCATTTTAACCCCAACAGATGGGACACATGAAATTTCCAAAGCATGGTGATTGTTTTCTCTCCCACTCTTATCAAGCACAGGCGTAGGATGCCTCTGGTTTAGACTCCTGCTGTTATTTGGAAACTTGTGGCTTGAAACAGTTAGCAAGGAAATGTTGCACAAATATCTACTTGAATTAAGGCAGAAGTTCATAATTTTTAAGAGTCCAAAAGGAAATGTCTTTATCCTTAAACTTCCCCTGAGATTACAATAGAATCTCTATTAAAGCAACACAATTCTAACTCCTTTTAAGCAGGGCCTTTGAATTATAGAGTCCATTACAAAAACAGAGTCAGTAAAATTGCATTTCTTCCTGTCTTAATCAATGAGACTGCCTTTTGAGAAACAGACAATACTCTACTGAAGGCAAAGGCACACAACACAAAAATGAACACCACCAAGATAAAACACAGCAAGTTACAATTCAATTAAAATCCTACACGATACGTTACCTTCCGCCTCGGGCACTGAAAGGCACTACATGGATTCCCAAAGGCCCGCCGTCATTGGAGACTTCTACGAGCTTTACCATATCACTGTGAGACAATGATGAATGAGGGAATATGAACATGTACCGTGAAGGAACCGAAAAACCCCACACAAACATACACAGAAAAACAAAACCATTGCAGAAATCGAGTCATGGCGATGAAAGCATTGTTGGATGCTACATACCTGAAGATTAATCTGGTGGCATGAAAGGAGATCAATCAGCAAAAATAGTTCAATTAATAGAACCAACACAAGCCAAAGAATTTTTTTGTAAACTGAGTTTGCTACATTAAAATAGGTATCATCATCATCATTGCATGCATATTTCTTTATTTCTTTCCTATTCTAAAGTTAAATTTAAATTTTACTGTTTGGACCATTGAGCAGAAATACCCTAAATGCCACATACAATTTTTCCTCAGAAGCCTAAAAGCTGATTGTAGCACTGGCATGCTTTTCTTTTTTATCTTAGAGCCAATGCTAAATCTTAACACTAGCTTTTACATAACTAACAAATAATCAAATGAGAATTATTAAATTTCTAATGGGCTAAATTACTCCAGTTTTACAACACATTAATTTGTTTTATTGTAATTCCTTTTCTTTATTAGAAGATTACTGTGTTTCCTTACTAGGCAAAGCTTCCAAAGTAAGATTTAACTCTAACATTCAAAACCAACCAGATGTCCCCTGAAGCAACCATGCATCTAGTTTTCAATTATACCTTTTTGCTGTAGTGAGGGGAAAAAGTGGAAAAAAAAAGAGGAAAATACAGGTTCAGAAAGAAATTGTAGAAATAGATTGAGACCAAATCTATTAATGTGTTTGAAACATGCCCACATCTGGAAAGGTGGAATATAGCTCATGAACCATAAAGAGCTATAAATACACAAATGAGAAAATAATACATGATGGCTGAACCTCTCAGTAAAACTGAAAGTGAGAGTCCTGAACGGAAGCCACAATCTAAATTTGTGGCTTATGCCTCTCTCTAGTGTTACATACTTTTTACATATTTCCTATCTATATATGTATATACACACACATATAGCTTGTTCCTCATAAGCATACAAATCAAATTTAATCTGAAAATGGAGCAAAGAGCAAGACCAATGCCCTATGATGGCAGTAAAAGATTTTCTACTTCCTTCAATAAGCTCTTGATCATATGGGGGCCCATCAGGAAAGCTTACAGTTCTTAATCGGGAGTTTGAGAATAACCAGACCACATATGGTTGGGAAGTCAACACAAATCCTGTGTTACAGTTCTGTTTACATTTCTTCCACATTAATTTTTTTTAATATGTTTTTAAGGTAGCCTTTACATTTATTGCATGCCTCAATTGGTGTCTGAATTTTTACCTTGCTTTTTATACAACGCAAATGGAAGGTCTGTCACTGTAAACTCAAGAAAGTAATGCAACAACAGGAGAGCTGAGAGACTTCAGTCAAAAACCTGTTAGTCTTCAGACATGGACCAATGTTTTAAGGTTGACACCAATACAGCATTTGGTAATGTTCCCTGTCACAGTTTCTGTATAGGCTAACTTCATTTCCTTCTTACTGTACATTAAGGCTAAGTTTTCATTAACAGGTGCAAAGCAGCTCACAGGAATAAAGCAACACACCTTCAACCTCCAAAAGGAACTCTAAAAGACATCTTTTACTATTGACAGGCCTGTGGTTCCCTATGATCAGCTTTCTTCTGACTTTGCAATTAGCTTAGTCAGAAAATTAAGGTTTGAAAAAGAGATCAAGTGAAAATCTGTGTGATTTCTGGAATTGCCTAAGTGTAAACATAGCTTAAATTAAAAAA